>JBBPMW010000089.1:15298-31112 GCA_038090535.1 Tylopilus alboater | reverse complement strand
ATATTGATCTATATATCTTCTATCATTTTGTAATGAATCCATATCAAACATTCATGATTCCTGCTAGTGGGATGTAATATACTACATTAATTGGACTATCCAGCCATCAAGAAAGTGAAAGATCTGACTTAGATGTGCCTGAGATATAAGCATTTTAACATCTTAGAGGAGGAAATCTATATATCAAGCCTATATAGATGAAATAAATTCAGAGAAATCAGGGGAAATGGGGGGAACTACTACTAGATAGGGGATGGCTGTAGAGACTGGTTAGGACTGGTTAGGACTGGTGTTTCAGTGGTTCTTTGATTTTTTATAAATCAAAAGACCAAGACCAAGACCAACAAAGATGAAGACCATTTAGGACTGATTTCCAGTCCTAACTAGTCTTTGTCTGGTCTGGTCCTGATCTTTTTTCAGTTCCTAGAACTGGACCTTCAATCACCAACCAAAATCCACTTGCATATAAAACATTTTGAGGTGAATAGTGATTGGGATAGCCTAAAGCCATAACTCTGACTCAAAAGCAAACCTTGATCTCTGCTCCTCTGTGTTGTATGGGGAAAGCTGAAAGAAATTGCCCGAGCTAATTACCTAACAAAGAAGTGCATCAGAAGGGTAAGGCAATAAGAAGGCTAACGAACTTAAATTCTGTCAAAAGCACAATTAGAGAGGCATAGTTGATGTACAACCACATCAATAAAATCAAGATATGCTGTGTCAATCATGGAGATTGAAACAACATGCATCAAGGAGGAGGAACACAATGGTTGAATAGCTTACTCTCATCAATTAAAAGGATATTTGTCTCAATCCATCAATAGTAGGTAGTTGGATAAGCTTTTTGATGGCTCTATGGATTTGTTTGTCAGTGAAAATCACATTCTGATTCTGGGTCCAGGTCTTGGAGGGGTTTGAAGAAGGCATTGTATAGCAACTTGCTTTTGTTATGGTTGGTCTGTAAAGAGGGGTGTTGATTAGGCCTGATTTGTGGAGATTGGAAATATGGAAAAGAAAGTGGTTAGATGGCCCATCCATTAAGTATTTGTGTATATACAATATATTGTGGGTGTCAATCTCCTTCAGGTATTTCATCCAGTGGTCTAGCTTGACCTTAATGAATGGGATGGTCCTGCATATGGTGCTTTGCTCTTGCTATTCTTATTAGGTTCTTAAGGTGTTTGCTTTTGCATTTGAGGTTGTGGGATCACCATTGTTTGGTGAATGGAGATGGTTTGGTTTGGAAGACAACCTCCTGTATGGTTTCTACAATCGCTTTATTGGGCTGGCTGAGTCAGGATTCTGCTATATGCATGGTCTTGGTTGTGAGAGTTGTTGGAGTTGTTGCTGAAGTTTGATGGCAAACTTTTCCTGGTCTATTAGTTGGAAGTTGTACCTTTGGGGAGTGTTTGTTAGTGGTATGATTGTACATTCTGTGACAATTGGAAAATGATCAATATTAATGGACTTAGATGTTCTACTACTTCATAATGGGTTGTTGCATCCATTAGTGTTTCCAAGCAGAAGACATTGTTTGGTCTGATATAGTTCTTTGATGTATTGGCATAAAGAGTTGGAGTACCAGGTGGTAGAGTCATCCAAAGGTCATAGGTGGTAAAAATATATTAAGAAATGGTTGGATTGCCATCATGTTTGCAGTCATGAAAAGGTGATGGTTGTTGGAGTTATTTTACAAGGGGTGGTGGTGGTTGAGATTGCCTAGCAGGATAATGCCAGCAGTGTTGTCTGAGTCATCATGTTGGAAATCAAGGTGGTGGACTAGGGTCAGGGTTTCCTGATGGTTTCTGTTGTTATATACTATATGTTGTAAATATGACTATTACCTTCTTGATTCCAGTTAGATTGATGAGCTTGAACAGCCAGCAAGTGGCCAGCTTGATCAAATATCAAGACAGGCTGGCCACTATAAAGTATAAGACATACAAACTCATTTATGTAAAAAAGAACATACTTTTCATATGGAATTTTTTGAAAGCTACTAAGAACATTCCATATTCTACCTGACTCAAAGAGATCTTTCATGATTTTTTGATCAGATGGCCTCATCAGGGTTTGTCTTATCCATCCACTTTATATTGCACTTGCCAAGATGCATGAGGTCTTAGTTTTGAAGCCTCTGCTCTTAAGTTGGTAAAAACTCTGTTGACAACATGGACATCAGCAGCCTCAGAGCCTAGAGCAGCAAGTACAAAACTTTCACAAAAAATATACATCTCCATGCCACTGAGTGATCTATTTAGTAGAGGAGCTCATTGCAGATGTGGGTGTGGGTAATCCATGTGGGAATGATATTCATAAGGTCTATTTTAACCTGCAAAGTGGTATGGTAATAGCTAGCAGCTATTATTATAAACCTGAAGAATCTTGAACAAAAGTGTAGAAACAAAGTAGAACCACACACCAGGAGATAGGTTGTGTTTACACAAAAAATTGGAGATTCTTGTGCAACCTCCTTCAACAAAACCAGAGAAATGCTTTTAGATAGTTGTGATACTGTCCCTGGTCTGCCAGCTTGTCCACTGATAAATCTATGAGGCATACCAACCAAACATTTTTGTTGTGATATTATTGTATCTTTGTTTCTTTAGAATTTGACATACTCAGTAGACTTTTCTTTGTAACAGTTAGTATGCTTGTTTTCATGTAGTTCAAGTAATGGTTGCTATAATATAGAATGGATCTTTATTGCAAAACTTGGGCTTGCTCAATTGAACTTGTTATGATTCTGATATTATATATGCCTTTATAGGAAGGCAACCAACTGTTACAATAGATGTATTCCTTACATCAAGTGCTAACTTGCTGTCTCAAGCCTTTAGAGACACTGCATCCTCAATAGGCCTAAGATTGACAAAATAACAGCACTAGGAGTTTGTCAGAATGGATGGTGAAAACTCAATGAATGAGATCCAAAAAGTGACTCAAGGAACAAAGAGAATACTGATGAGCTGAGCCTTCCAGAATACTATGGAATGCTATGAAATAGATGCAAGTCCTAGATAAGTGTGGCTTGTAGAAGTAGGCAGTCTGTGGTTTATGAAACAAAAGATAACAAAGATAGAACAAAGACACCACATCCCACTAGTAGGAAAGGAAGAACAGAAGTTGAATGGTTAGGAGGAGACAGATGATGAAAGTGAAGGGTAGAAGAAAGAAGTTGGCCTGAGTGCCAGTAAATAGTGTTCATATTTGTCAGAGTGTATTCCAAGGAACTGATGATGAAGATAATGAACAGAGAAAAGAAGAAACATACTTCCTAAGTATGTGATTGTAACACCAACACATATATCAATGTTACTAAGGAAGGGCTTCACCGTAGGAATATTATATGGACCATTTCATCAAATTTCTTTTTCACTAGAATTTCTACATCCAGCTATGGCACATACATATTAATTAGGACAACAAAATGAACTCACATATGACATATGTCATCTTAATAATATTGGCAAAGGCATTTGACTATTTCTGATTACCAAGGACAATATCAAAGATTGGCAATGTATAAAATTCAATGAATATCTTATCATACTGAATTCCTTATGATTCAGGCAACATGACTCAACAACAGTTTCAAAATGACAGGATGGGAGGCAAAAGGGAGCTGTAGGTTTTACAGGTGAAACATTACTTTTTTGTACCAGAAGTTGGTATGGAATGATTTGAGATTTGTGTTCCTGAACCATTGGATAATGTCTCCCTGTTTGATTATTGGTTAGAAAAATGTGAATGATTGTGTTTGGAAAAAATGTCCCATGGCGTCATATTCATTGAAAAAGAAAATTAACTTTTGGTGGTCAGAGATCAACTCCAACTGCTTCATCTTGCATGTTTAGAGAATTGTGAGCCTTGCCTTGCCTGCACACATAAACACCCTCTAGGACACCAGATATTAGTGAAAATTTGTCAATGAAAAGCAAAAACAAGTTGACCTGGGCCACAATTTGTGGGAGAGCTCCCTCAGAAGACTGAGCAAACCTCAAAGATGTTTTAGTCAGGGGTGATTGGCACTGGACCACGGTTCAAATAGCAGGCTATGCTGGCAGGGATGGATCTGAATCACATGTATTCTTCATCACCTCTGAAATGGCAGGCCAAAGGTTCAAACAGGAGAACAATTACATATAGTCTGATATATGAGTTTGAAAAGTTGCTGCATGAGAAAGGGTGCAAGTCTCCCAAATGATGAAGTATCTTGGTGCCCTGCAACATTTGTGAAATTCATTGGTTCATGATAAGCTCATACCAAGATATAAGTAGCTATTCCAATAGGGTCAAGTGCATGCACACAGCCCAAAAGGAAAGTTTGACTAGTATGAAAGAACTGGACAAGTACATGCCAGTACTAAAAGGGCAAATACCCCATTAGTCATCAAAAATACATACTATTGTTGGATGTTTATTCAATATGATTATTCAGAAACAATAAACCATTTATGGTTTTTCATATGATCTCTGCCATCACAGCTAGTTCTGATTTCTTCAGGATATGAAATCTGTTGGCCAATGAGATCATGTGGAAAGCCCTCTATTATGCTTCTAGAGAAGCTCTGTAGTGTATGTCCATGCTGTGCTTATTCCATAAATATTTGTTATTCAATGAACCATCTCATTTTCTTATATCTCATAAAGCTACCAGATGAAATGTCACTTGTTCTTTACAGGTTTCATAGCATGAATGGAAACTTCTCTGTGAAGCAATTGGCAGTGATAGTGGTGCACCAGTGGTCACTCTGACCCTTGTGAGTTTCCTAGTGACTACTTCATTCACCATGTTTGCAATATTTTTTAGACACAATATTTAATGTGGCAGCCAATGTATAAGCAACTATGCTGCTGCTAATCTAGGATGAAAGGATCAAGTCACAAATTCTAGTGTTCATGCTTGCTGGCATCTCTCTGAGAAAATTTTTGTTCAGACAAATATTTTAATTTAGACACTTCAAGGATTGCACTCATGTTAGAATGTTTGATAAGTGAAAAAAGTATGCAAAATCACTTGCGATTCCCTTTGTAGGGATCATTGAATTGGGGAGCATGGCCATGTTGGTGTGTACTTCTATTTATGGAAATCTAGATAATCATGAACAGAGCATTAAGTTTTATAATAAGCGGCAATGATACTCACTTTGCAAGGGGCTAATTCTAATACTGAAAGATGGTTGCTTCAGAAAACAGAGCATATATGGCATTTTTTTCTATGAACTTTGTAATACAACTATTTGAGTAATTACTTTAAGAGCTGAGCTTAGCTGCAGATCATCAGGAATTGACAAGGAAAGATATCTCATCATGGGCAATGTTTACAAATATACAGATGATAGCAAACATAACTGTTTGTTTGAAAGAAGTGGCTGTGTGCAAGCCCAGGGTTGCAGGGAGAGATGGGCAAGTCTGCATATTTTTCTAGGGAACATTAGCACTAGACAAGAAAAAAAAAAGATATTTACTTGCTTATGCTGACCTCATACCTTCATGCTGCTGTGACTGTCCAAAGCACTTTTAGTAACAATGGTGCGGCTGTTTACCCCTTCATATGCCTATAGGAAATAAGCCAAGGAGCAGAGACAATAAAAATTAAAAAAAAATACAGTGACAGCAACAATGAGATCACCAGCTAAGGTGCAATGTTAGCCAAATAACTTGTGCAATCAAAAGAGCACATACAACTACCATGGTCCAGTTCTCTAGAAAGGTACCCATCTGATAATCAAAGATTTGCATGAAACTGTTGTTACTGCCCACTATGATCCACCCAGATTCTTGAGCAACCAACATTTGAAACAGAATATTGACCAGACTTGTATGGTGATAACTGTGAGTGTGATGCATAGTGTGGAGTACATATCAATTCACATTGTCTCACAAGTTAGAGATAAGAAGTTGCTGTCCATCTAAGCATGCACTTCCACTACAAACAATTCTCAGCCAAAGTCAAAGGAATAGATCATCACACACATGCAATCATTCACTTTCTTCTTCCATTTGAGTCCTCATGGATCGACCACGAAGCAAAATCTACATCTATGTAAGGTCAATGAGACAAAGGAAAGGAGTCACATACACAATGATATTTAGATGTAGTATTCATGGTCACTACACATTTGAAAAACTTACTGGCTTTGGTGCCAATCTTCCATAACTTCACCTTAATGTTTCTAATGCTGGCCAGATGGTGGTAAATAGAATCCCATGTGAAAGATTCAATGGTGCCCTCATGTGCGAGCATTATTGAACAGAATGAAAAAAGGGACCAGTGTTTGCCTTACTTGTACAGATGGATATTTCCATCAGATGCTTCAAACACAAAGGCTTCTTGTTCCTCATCAGTGAGGTTAATCCACACAAGACAAGATATAAAACCAGCAGAGGGGATGCAAAATTCTTGAATCATTTTTCCTGAAGCAAGAATTCAGACAATGATGTGACTGTCATTACCTGAACTAACACATCAGTTTTGAATCTGATGGACAACAAGAAGCATATCCCCACTCAGAAGCATGGATCCATAAGGGTTCACTGCAAGGGCATTCACGGCCTTAGTATGTCTTGTCAAATTAAATTTCAGATATAACTAGACCTGATGTTAGTCTTTGTGGGGTGATTGAATGCCAATACATTACTCTGGCTGATATTGGTGGAGGGCATTGATATGACAAAATATTTGAATAAAAGTCTGGAAATCCTTCTCTATAGTTGGTCTTGAGACCTTGAACTTGTAAGGTGACCTTAGATTCCTTGTAAACACCCTCTATAAATTCTGATAGAGCCTATGGTACATATCTGCTTTGTGGGGGACAGCCTGCTTCACCAAAGATAACTGCATATTGTTCTTACTATTTTAGCTCAACATGCATATGGTTGTCATTTCCAAGACCTCTGATCTTCAATCTCCTGTTGATGCCCAAGGACTCAAGCACCCCAAAGCTGACAATCAAAATCTCTCCTTGGCTTTGTGGAAAATGCAAAAGTAGCTGGCAATCAGAAAGTCCTGAATCAGAGACTGAGCAATGCTATTCAGACCAGAGCCTCCATTGTCTGATATGCAACAACAATCTCTTGTTGTGTTGAAAAAATACTGCTGTTTCTGTTGTGACTTAATTTAAACAAAGAAAAACATTTGCAATGTCTGTGAAGCATACATTTGTGAGCAGACCATAGTCTATTACTGTTTCAGAGTGGTTGTATCTGCTTCTGGACTGTGCTATGGAGAAGTGAGTTCTTCTGTCTTCCTTGTGATGCAAGGAGGTGGCATGGACTGCCTGAGTCTGAGAGAAAGGCACTTTCAGTGAGTGATTCTGTTAAACATTTGGTCCTGACCACATGCTGCAACAATGAGAACACAGGATGGCTATCCAGCTTGAGATCATCAACATTTCCTAAAAAATAAACAGACCGAACAAAGCTTGAAAAGCTATGGGTTACATAAAAAAGCTCATTGTACAGTTGATTCAGTCCAAGGTGCCTGCAAACTACTTCATAGTGATTGATATGCACACAGGTAGCCACTGCCTGCATATTCAAGCCTCCAGAGAAACCAAGCTGGTACAATGGCTCCAAATTTTTTGTGGCAAGCTAGAGAGGGCTTTTTGTGGCATCCTATGCTCCAGCAGTACACATTGAAAATAGCTTCAACAACCTCAAATGCTTGGAGTCAAGCAGTAGTTTCTACCCCTCTGTGTTTCCTTTTTACTATCCAGATCTAAGAATGAGAATAGGGTTGAATTAGACTTTGTTTCCAATGGCATTTGTAGGTCCTCTATGATTTTGAATTACATCAAAGGTGTGATAAGCCAAGCAATCAAGGCAATTGGGGTTGATAAAACGCATGGCATCTGGGATATGATCATGCATATTGTGGAGAGGGACATAAACCTGTTGTATACAAACAACATGGTGGACATTTACAGAGAACATGGTCAGGCAGATTGCATTGCATTGTTCTCCCCTGTGAGCTTGGGGTTTCAAGTTCACTGCTTGCACAAAGCGTAACTGCACACTGTCCACATATGATCTCACATCAGGAACAATAACATTGGGGTATGGATATGGCAATAGTTGCAGTCCAGACCAAATGCTGATTAGTCCAGTTACAGTTGCTGGGTTTGGTAAAAATCAAAAGACTGGACCAGGACCACTGGGTTGCAACCTGTGTACAGCAACACTATCTATTTCCCCCAATTTTTTTCCTGATTTTCTGGTATTTTATTAGACCATATTTCACTTTAAGACATTTTAACACTTCTGAACTTGATATGTGGCTTTAAATAAATCATATCTCCACTTCCTGTGGTCTAAACCACTTGGAAAAGAGGTCATTAGAATGCTACAGGTTCATAGTATATTTCATTTCTATAGAAGAAAGTATGGTTCCTACAGGTTAGGGGTTAAAAGACTGGTATTTCAAAAGGTTGGTTGCAACTGGTTGGCAAATGATGTAGAACCACTTTGAATCAGTTTTCTGCAGACCAGTTGCAGTTGCAGGTGCTTGAAAATTTCCTGGAATTGGTTGTGGACTGTTTGCCTCATTTGGAAGCAAAAAAACCAGACTGGACCAGACTTTTTTAAACAAGTTCTGGCATCAATACTCATCCAAAGTCTGCATAGCTACAGAATGTTTTCCTCAGGGCTACAAAACCAGTTCTCCTTACACAGCCTAATCTACCATCCATTTCAGAAATAACCACACAGTTCTCTTTTTATGCACATCACTGCTGAGCTAGGATGCAATAGATCTATAGTGGTTGAATCATGAGAATATTTCAAGTGTTTGATATACATTTCAATTACCTGAATTTCTTTGAAACATCCTTACCACATCACTGCAACATGCATACCCCCTAAACATAAATCAAGAGCTTGAGCAAGGCAGAATCTTTGGATGCAATCCAAAGCTCAGCTGACAACATTCAGGATGTTTTATTATTTTTCTCATGGTCCAGCAGCTAATCATTAACTTAACTCTCTAGCTGTAAAACATCACAGAGTTCCAGTAATTGAAGCACTTTTGGTGCCAGACAGCCAATACTGCCACTCTTCAGTTCATTAGATAATCAAGTTGTTAGTAAGCAAATTACTTTATAGACAGTGAATCATTTGTGCCTGACAAAACCCTCCTCCAGTACTATGAGAGTTGGGGAACCACTATCAACCATTCAATGTGGCATTACATTGTTTCCAGGCATCACTAAGCAGAGATAGAGCATGTAGAGCTAATGTGTCATAGATGACACCCTGTAGGCCGACCTGTTGTGCATCATCAACAATTTTCTCACCATCAGTGCCAAATGTGTGCCAAATGTCTTGGTGACAAAAGCCAAGTTTCATTTCCTCCTTCACTGTCCCATATTCATCAGTTGATTTGGTCCTGCCATTTTTTTTTCAACTGAATGTTATGAGTCATTTAATCATGTTTTTCACCTTGCCTCCATTAGTGGTTTGAAGTCAAGTTGCAGGACTGAAAAAAGACTACAACTAGACTGGACTAAACTACAGTTGCAGTTGTCTTGTTTTTGGACAATTCAAAGACCAGTTTGGACCAGTTGCAACTGGTGTACAGCCACACTACCATATTACAAGTGCTTCCCCTAATTTTTCCACATTTTTCCACATTTCTTTCACCCATATCCATACAGATAATGTTTTAAATGATGTTTATCTGACATGTGATGTAAAAACAATCATATCTAAGTATCCTATGGTCCATTTTACATGAATACTAAATCAATTACAAGCCAGGAGTCTCAGTTAGATTAGATATACCAACATCTAAGGAGTCTGACCTCAAAAGACTGGTTAGCAACCAGTTTTACAAAAAACCAGTTCAAAACTGGTTGCAACTGATTGATTGACTTGTAGAAGTTTTTATTGGTCCAGTTGTGAGTTGCTGCCCTCCAGGTTCATTTTAGGATCTGTCAGGGTCCGGTTGCCTAATTTAAGGGCAAAAAACCAGACTGGACCAGACTTTAAAATACTAGCCTCTCTCTATAGTAACTACCAAGCACCAAGCTTTGATGCATGTCAGCTCTTTGCTGTACAAGACCATGTGAAACACATTGTCATAGGTGGGGTCTGGCATGACTCTATAGATGGAAAATGGATCAAGGCAAGATCAAAAGTCATCAAATACATTAATGAACACCCTCATCAACACTGTATGCTTGGTTTCCCTATTGGAGAATCTTTAGAAGTTGGTTGGTGCCTCTTGTCACTTTGTTACATGCCTAATGGTGCACTGATGACTCCCTTGGAGATATGGCACATTTACCAACATGCAAAAATGAAAGTGGGGAAAGACCAGAAACCATACTCCCAGTCAATTGGAAGGAAATACAAGCTGTGTGATGTCTTTGCCTGGCATCTGCCACTCCAAGCCTCCAAGAAAATCAATTTTACTGAGTCACGTCCTTCACAACAGTGCAAGAGGACAAGCCCAAAACACAAAGTCATGTTATAATCAAGCATCATGATGGGTATCAGATTGGTACAATTAGGAAGATCTTGGTCCCTTTTGAACAGCATGTTGCTTCTCATATTGTAATCAGTCTTCTAGAATTCCTTCCTGATCTGCACCCTTAGCTTCATGTACCATATGTCAAATATCTAATGCTAGAAGAAATCATTGTTGTTCCCCCTAAGGTAACCCCTATATATGGTAATCATCATACTTATGACTGATTCATGTTTGCTAGAATGCCATCTATGTGGTCAACATTCTGTATGACTGCATTACCTCATATTGTACTTCAACAAGAAATGTGCTCAAACAACAAGAACACCTGGTCACATCACAAACCAAAGTGCTTATCAGCCATATACCTACCAATGCCTACCTTGTCAATATATGTATCTTTGCTTTAAAACTATCAATACAGCAAGGGCCTCAGCCATTCCAGAAACCATTCATAATCAGGTCCATGACCATTTGTCACTGATCACATTGCAGTGTGGTTGCATGCCACCAATACACTGTAGTCAAAGAACTTATCTGCAAATCAAGGATTTTGCCATAGTGTGCTATAGTGTTCATAGTGTGGGAGAGACTATGAAAATGTGTGAATAGCATATGATTGTATTTACACAGACTGGAATATACTGGAATACTAATACTAATTCTGACTAACAATACTGACTAATACTAATCCTGGCTAACAATGTTAAGCCTAATTCTAACTAATCCCAATGCTGACTAATTCTAATCCTGACTAACAATCCTGACTAAGCCTAATCTTGACTAATCCTAATCTTGACTAAGAACAATCCTGACTAAGCCTAATTCTGACTAATTAAAAAAGTGTAGAAAAAGTGTAAAAGTGTAGCAAAGTGTATTAAAAGTGTAATAAATATGGACTACAAAGTATAGCAAAAGTGCAGCAAAAAGTGTAGTAAAAAAGCAAACTACAAAGTGTACCAATAGTGTAGTGGAGAGTGTAGCAAAGTGTAGCAAAAGTGTAGCAAAAAGTGTAGTCAAAGGAAAATGAAAAGTGTAGTAAAGAGTGTAGCAAAGTGTAGCAAAAAGTGTAGCAAAGTGTGGTAAAAGTGTAGTAAAAGTGTAGGAAAAGCGAACTAAAAAGTGTAGGAAAAGTGTAGTGAAGAGCGAACTAAAAAGTGTAGGAAAAGTGTAGCGAAGAGCATAGCAAAGTGTAGGAAGAAAAGTAAACTAACAAGTATAGTAAAGAGTGTAGCAAAGTGTAGTAAAAAGTGTAGTAAAAGCGGACTAAAGGTGTAGTACCACTACTCAAGGTTAAAGATGTAGTCATATATAAAAAATACTATGTATTTCAAATGAATATGTAGCCTAACAGTTAATGTGCTTGACAATTGCCATTTTTGAAAAGTCCTAAGTTCATCCTGCTAGTCAAGATATTTACAATTATCATTTGGCCACTTAAGAGTGTACTACAAAGTGTACTAAAAGCATGCTAATACATATCTGTATGAGTAGCATTAGAATTAAATGTGTACTAAAAGCGTAGAAAAAGTGGAGTAATAAGTGTAGGATTAGGATTAGGATTAAGAGTGTATCAAAAGTGCAGGATTAGAATTAGCCTAAAGAATAGGATATAGTATAATAATAATCAAATGCCTAATGCCTAATGCTACACTTTTTAGTACACTTTCACTGATGTAGCCATATACTGGGACAGTGCTGTCAAACACTATGAAACACTATAAAATACTATGAGAGTACTATGAAAGCACTGTCAACATGGGACCTCACTATGACCACTATGAGAACTGTCCAGCACTGTCTAGTACTGGACAGTCACCCCTTAATTTTGAAGGGAAAGGGCACATCCAATGCCAACCCTGATCATTATGAAGGATTGTTAGCCAAGCAGCCAGCATTTGATTGCATGAAGAAGACATGCAAGAAAAGCAAGGGAAAAGCATCTGTCATTGGAACTGCCAATGCTGGCCCCTCAATATCAACAGTGCTTGTCATCTCTGCAACTTCCTTTGGTACTAGTGTGCCTACCACTCCCCCACCACTGGTTCCTTAACAGCACCTGTCATCTCTGCAACTTCCTCCACTACTAGTTGTTACAATTATCTACTTGAATAGTACCTTTTTCCTTCTCTCTATTCGTATCACTTGCCTTCTTTTCTTTGGTCTTTCTTATACAGAGTACAACCATCACTTACTTGCTTTGGGACCCATCTCTTTCTTCTTCTGCTCCCTTAACTCCTAACTGTTCCCCTTCTGCTCTTCTTGTCCTACCAGTAGGAGATGATCTATTCTTGTTATCTTTGTCTCTAGGTTACAGATAGCCTCCTTCTACAAGCACCACTCTCCATGGGCTTGTGTTATCCTTCCTCCACATTCTATAGGATTCCTGCTTAGCTAATCTCTAGTCCAGAATTCCTTATATACTGCACTGCATGTATTGTAGTCTTTATTCTTGATCTACACAATTACAGCATACTATCTTTGTCTTGAATCACCTCTCCAGAACTTCTCCATAAGTTCTTGCTCCTTTTTGTGCCTATCAAGGATATAGTGTGTCTTCATGAGTACCTTCCTTGAAACAGCAAGTTAGCAACTCAATGTAGAAGTATGTCTTGTGTAACACTAGTATGCTGTACCACTCCCCCATCACTGGTTTCTCAATAGCATCTGTCATTTCTGTGACTTCCTTTGCTATACCATACTACCACTCCCCTATTACTGGCCCCTCAACAGCACCTGTCATCTCCACAACTTTCCTGGCTATACTGCATCCTCCCTTCCTACTAGACCCTCTATGCCATACAGGGTTTCACTTCCAACAGTTATGCATGGTGCTGTTCCAATGTACATCCAACATACAGCACCACCAGGCATGTACCTCTATTATCTACCATACACTCATTGCAGGCCTCAGAATTCTGATGTCTATTCCAGTAGCATATATTACACTGCATATCATAATATTTAGATTCTGCCCTTAGATTCCATCTGTAATAGTGCTACATCACCAACTACAAATAAATACAAATAATTATGAACTCATCTGGCAAGCTGGAAAATATGGTAATTACTTTGTGCATGCCATATCCTTTGCAGTTAAAGGTCCTTCAGTCACTGATGATCCTCAATCCTTACCTTTTGCAGGCTTTACATCCCCAGCATGAGTTTTCTGGCCCAATTCCAAGTGCAGGGCATAGTGACAAATGCCAGTGGAGGAACACTAAACCATGGTTGTCAGATCAGGCCCTACTCACATTTGCCCACATTGTCATCACCTTTCCATTCTTTTGCTTCAAATTGTTTGCCTATCTAGGGTTCTCAGCCTCAATATACTCTGTCTCAGTCTGTGTAATGAGCACATTCATCATCTAAAGACAACCTGAAGCAGGAATGCACTGCAAAGCAGAAGAGGCTCTTTGTAACTGATGTTTGTAGGAAATATCAGCTTGAGGACACTGCCCTTGATTGTTTTGCAAAGGTTGGTGCCTTCCTCTTCTAGTTTTAATATCTAAATAACAAGTCCTTTAGCTTGACGTGCATAAGATGCTGATCTCATTGTATGGCAAGCTATTGGCAAATAACTCAGTGTACAACAGAAAAGGATGAAATGCATGTCTTCATTTATTCCAAGCAATTCAAGATAATCACTCTCCAACTCTCTTGCAGTAGCTTACTGCTGGAACAAAGAAAATCATGAAGGATCACCTGTGCTCCTGCCTCCTCCCCCTGAACCTGACTGGATACCTTACACAGCTCTCCAAGAACATCTGGGTATGTTTGAAAGTAATGTTAAAATATATACTAACCTGTTTTGTTTTCAAACTAGTCTCTCATGAAGGGGAAACCTTGTGGCATTTAAGATCCCTATAAAGGCACTTAATGACCATAAACTAACTGAATGCATCAATAGTCTCATAAAGGATGTTCTGACGAAGCAAATAGCTATCATTCAAGGGCAAGGTACATGATAAATGCAACAACCTCAGCCCAATATAAACTAGTTGTAGTGTCTGTCGGACATTAACTTAATTTGGGCATGTACATGCTGAGCATCAGCTAATTTTAGCATGCTCTTGCACCATTCCATTCAGTTCTTCCCATCCATTTTCAGCTTGACAACTATGACCATCTTTAGAAGTGAGCTGCTTCAGGCAGAGCTCATAACTTGTAGAATAGAGGAGGGTGATGATGTTTCTTGTATCTCATTAAAGTCTGTGCTGAGTAGTGATTAAAGGTCCAGTTCTAGAGACTGCAAAAAGACCTGGACTGGACTGGACCAAGACCATTTGGGACTGAAAATCATGCATGACAGGAATTGACATCAAAGCTAAAGGAAGCAAAGAGGTGTTGTGAGCAGCAACAAGCAGTTATCCAACACCACTGCATCTGCCTGTGTGCTGAGACACTGAACTAAGCCTTCTTCTGATACCTTGCATTCAATGGTAGCTACTCTTTACTATACTCTGTTTTCTACTGCAAATGTATTATATTGTATCATTCATATTGCATGCTTCTACAATATTGGTTTAAAATCAGTTGAGTAGGTTGAATGCTATGTGTTATCATATGTGTCCATCAGTGTTCCATGTCTTGTTCTAATGTCTACTATGAGGGATATCAATAGAGTGTGGATCATGCCGGCACCACTTTGTACTAATTGAATGGTAATTTCCTATACTAGCATCAGCTATTGCAACTGGGGCAGTGACCAGCACGTTATGAAAGCCTACATCATGATCCATGGCCATCAGGTCACATATCCTGCACCCAAGTTGTGCAGCATTTGGAAAATAGGTATATGGGCCATGGTGTGCAGACTCTTCCAATGGATGTCCCTGGAAGGCCATGTTGTCCATAAGGCAGCAGTGCAGGTCTATGAATGTTGGCGCCATTTTGAATGTTGGGGGAAGGACAGGATCTGACAAGGCAGCAACCACAGGTTCAATTTGGACTGTTCTTGCATGAGAGCATGACATGGGCATCATAAAATGATGACCAGTGTTCAGAATGGATTGAGGATGGTCCAAGTGTTGTCGTAATAAAAGCACTAGAGTATTTTTTACTTGGAGTCCCACTAACATACACATGCACAGACTGGTTTTGTTGTAGATTTGGGAAGTCAAAAAAACTCAGAACCATAACAGGGCAGCTATAGCTCATATTCCTACCACCAACCTCAATTAAAAATTTGATCCCCCATCAATACAGTACAAGTCCTTGGATCTCACCCTCTATCATGTCTAATGCTCTTCAGAAGAAACTCATGGATTTCCTGGAAGAGTGTCACCCAGGATCCAAACCCAAATGAATGCATTTGTGAGTGTCCTGTCTACACCACACAAA
>JBBPMW010000089.1:0-15288 GCA_038090535.1 Tylopilus alboater | reverse complement strand
TCCAAATAGCACCAATAAATTATATTAAAACATATAGGAATAGTCCAAGAGGCATTGGGAGAGTAATGTGTTTGTTATACATTAGGGTGGTTAGTTTAGTCCATTGTCATGCATTCCATGTAGTTGAGTTAGTACTTGGTCCATCACACATATAGTAAGTCTGTCATGAAATCATGTACATGTCTGCAATGCACCACTGGAAAAACAATCAGAATGCATTATACATTACAGAGAATAATGTCAGCATTCAATATAGTCGATCTAGTGTGTGGTCCATCACATATATATATAGTAAGTCTGTCACACAATCACAATATGTGTGATGAACTCATTTGTAACATGGTCTTTATTTAGATAATGCATCTATTACTTTATAATATCATTCACAGGATCAAGGGCACAATACTTTTCTGGATATATTGTGTACCCATGCTGTCATGATGATGGGAAAGAACTTAGTAATTTGTTCCTGGATCTGATAAATCCTTTCTATGGCTTTGTAGATAAAAAGGCCAGCAGCTGAAACTGATGAAACTCAGTCAAAAGCATCCTTTCTGTATATCACAGAAGGACCTTTTTCACTCTCATCACATATTGTTGCCACACCCCCCTTATACCAAGTGTATCCTAATGTTTGGTTGAAAAGTGTACTGAAAGTGTAGGAAATTGTCTTGGTTTGGGTTGCTTATGTAATATTTGGCTTGACTGATTGTGGGAATTTTCTTTGTATGCATAGTGATTAGGCCAGAGTCTAGCTTGGATTAGGTTGGTAAAAGTGTAGGTAATGCCAGGGCCAGAGTCTGGCTTGAAAGTGTAGTAAAAGTGTACCATTTGTGTAGGATTTGTCAAGGTCAAGGATTTGTCTACAAAGTGTACCAAAAGGGTTAATGGCTTGTTAGTTAGTAGTCAGTCACTCAGTTAATGGTCAGTCACATTAGTTAGTATGTAGTCAGTCATGCACTGTGTGAGCAGACCCCCAAAAAGGACAGTGGCTGTAGTCAATAGACAAAGGTGCCACATGGTTCTTCTTAGACAAAAAAGGAAACACATGTGGCAATGGCAAAATACATGAAACAGTTGAACTACCAGAAATACCTGAAAAATGCATCAGACAAGTATGTTAAATACAGACTCCCACACCATTCACCACTAACTTCATGCTTGCTATGAGTTTAATGCTACAACTGTCTAACTTCCACCATCATCTCACTGCATGCACTCTTTTGTTAGTTCATGTCTCAACCAGCAGCCTACATTCCAGGCCTCTTCACTGGCTCAGACTACAGGGTCGAGACATGCATGTGGCATGACATGCTTCACAATGATGCCAGCTCATGCAAATTCATGCATGTAGAATTCTGTAAGACAAGGGGCAAAAAGCTTCATGAATTTCTCATCCTGTATTTCTCCCATCCCACCCATGCAGTTGCCTGTGTGGCTGTTGTGGTGGACCATGCAGTAAAAGACCACTCCCATTCCTCCATAATCATTTCACCAAGTTTTCCATCCCAGAATGCTCCAGAAGCACTCAACAGGGTGCACATCATGGGCCAATGGGATTGATTGGAGACATATCTTTCAAAAATCTATGGTCAAGATGATATGCTCTGTATCCTCAAATATACACCAATGAAGTCAGACCAGTTCCCTTGCACTTCAACCTCCTTCCACAATCCAAATTTCGACCCTTCTGCTTGCTGCCACCAATCACCAACCCAACTACAACTTATATGGATACAATTGCTATTGGTATGCAGATATGATCTTTGAAGCTTGCAAGAAGCTCTTTTCTGGGTTCCAGGAGGAGTGCAATAAACATGGGGACCATGGTGAATGCCATTTCAACCTCCACATGCTTGCTATACACACCCTTCTAGACATATGTGATGAATACAATATCAAATGGACAAATGTCATGCAGCAGCAGAGAGCAGATCAAGTGGGTATCTTGTGTAATGACCCTTGGGTATTTTGCATGATGGTTCTCACTTGGTAACACATATGATAGGCATTGGAACAACAATGAAGCACCCACCAGGTAGCTCAACAGGCGTGCATTTTGCATGATGGCTCTTACTTGGTAACATGTATGGCTTTGTATAACAGGAATGGGAACAAGAACAGAGAGCCAGATGTCACAACCTAACTATTGGCAATGAAGGAAGTCATAAATCATACTTGTTGCGGAATAAGCAAATCTTGGACATCATAAAGTCAAGGGTCCCCTTGCCTTCTTGGTTTCAGCCTGGGTGCACTTCACCTCTGCAGACACAATGAGAGTGTGGGCCTCCAGCTTGCCCAATGTCTTGAGGAACTCCTTGGGAAAGGCTGTCATCTTGTTTGGCTTGACCATGGACAGCTTCAATGGCTTTATCAGCTTTCACAGTTGTGCTCTCTGCTTTCCCTTAGCTATTGCTGATGGGGTTTCGATAATTTCTACTGTGTTGTCCTTGTGCACACCTTTTGGTGGGGGAGACATCCACCTCTTCTGCACACTTCAAAGCCTCTGGGGCTTTGGTGCTACAGAGAAGTTAGTAACCTAAAACCTAAATGAAGACGAGTGTATGCACCTTCAGGCGCCTGTTGGGCATCCATGTCTGTGTCCCTCTTCCTCTTCACTGCCCTTGCCCCTCCATATCTGCTCAACTTGGTACACCATTTCTGTACTGACTTGCAGTGTTTGCAAACATGACCCAGAACACCCTAGCACTGCAATGCGGTGGCAGTGCAGCAGTCACATGGGGTGTGATGTTGGACAGCCTCTGGGTCATCTGGCTTGGCATCAAGGGTCTCTTGCGCATTCTTATGTAGACTCTAGGGAAGCAGCAAGGGACTTACCTCATCTGGGCAAGTCATGTTAGTGACCTTGACATGACAGCTGAATGTGGAGGCAGAGGCCGAATCCATTGGGCTGACAATGGGTAGCACCTGTGGTGAGGTGATGCACACACCCTTGTGGATATGTACAGAAGGTCTTCAACCACAGGCGCAATGACACAAGACACAATAGGATGCTTTGGCAAGGCTTTTGAGGATGAATATGTGAATACCTGAAAGCAGTTCACTCTGAAGTGTTGTCTGCCACAACAGCTGCAGGTGGGACCACCAAGGTTGAAAATGGTCAAAGTGAGAAAGTTTATGCTTGTTATTTTGGTTGGTCAATGAAATCAATTTGTCCAAACTGACAA
Source organism: Tylopilus alboater (assembly GCA_038090535.1). Taxonomy (NCBI): domain Eukaryota; kingdom Fungi; phylum Basidiomycota; class Agaricomycetes; order Boletales; family Boletaceae; genus Tylopilus; species Tylopilus alboater. The sequence continues at coordinate 12,100 of JBBPMW010000089.1, read as the reverse complement.
TCAACATAGGCTTCCATCAATGCTAGGGAAGTCATCAAGCTCCAATTGGATTTGAAACCATAAATGCACAAGCCAGTTAAGGTCAACACATTTGTCTTGATGAGAAACCATCACATGGTAATGATCCAGAACATTAGCAAATGCTGACAAGTCAAATATACTCTTCTACAACTAAACAACATTCACAACCTACACAGAGAAGAATGCCACACAGATAAACAGCTTGACTGTCATCGAGAAACATTGAATGATTTCCAATAAACTCGAAATCGCAACATATAACTCAGCAAATGTTGGAATATTCAAAGAGAAAGAGAAGAGACAAAGAAAGAGACAAAAGAGAATAGTGGATAGAATGCTCCCAGTCACTTGATAGGAGGAGCTCACCCTCACCACCCCATCCCTACATTTTAAACCCCAAGTTCGGAGCCCAAACAGTTTCCATCTAAAAACCTGGAACCCTAATTGGGTCCAGGAATTTTTAGAGCTGCAGATCCAAAGATGACTGGAATCAGCTCTGGAGGGCACAAAGGAAGTTGCATGGAAAGTGGAAGAATTGAGTTAGAAGATGAAGTATGCAATGGTGAAAGAGGTGAAGGAGGAAGCTGTGCATAGCACGGTTAGTGCTGCCAATGTTAATGAGATCTTTGATGGGCAAGAAGTCAAACAGTTGCTGAATGAGCTCTGTATTTGCCAAGTCTTAATTAAGAGTTCATGGGATCATGGTTGATAAAACACCTTGATGATAGGCATCATTACCTCATGAATGATTGTGACATACCCCTCTTTATATGAATTGAGTGACAGAGGAGCTTGTGCCACCTCTCATTTTTCTTTTCTAGTTATCATGGTAGACCAGACTTCACTGCAAATGGTCAATGCCTACCTGCGGGGCAATGGGGTTAGTGAAGGCTTTTTGAAAATTCAACTTCCTAATATTTTATAAATACCACATTCAATATTGTGATGCTCAGTGGTCACATCACTGAAATTGTTGTCTTGGGTAGTTCAGTTGTTCAAGGCAGTGATCCAGTAGAGATTGTGGTTGTGTATGATGCCAAACTGCAGCATGGACATCCAGGGCTTATCAAGCGTCCATATTTGATCACGGGCAGAGCTGATGTCGATCTGTCAAACAAACATTTCAATGACAACAGTAGTGTGATGATATGTGAGTTTTTGAAAATTTCAGCTAGCAATATGCATGGATACAAGATTGGTGACATCAAAGAGGACCAGATCCTGGATATAGCTGATATGATAGAGAAGTAAGTGCCAAGCTGTTGATAATCTTTGTATGTGTTGAACAACAGCAAGTTTGTCAAAGGCAGTGCTGTGTGATGACAGCACTGCATAACTTGTTCTTTCTGTTTGTTTTCTTCCTAAAGTTCAGTGCCATGTATGAAGCAGTAGAATGTAAGTATGCAAAAAATTCACTCAATGCATAAATCAGACACATTATGCACCTGAGTGTGTCTTTCAGCTGAGTGGAACATCTGCAGTATGTAACAAAGACATGGCTCCTGGCATCTTTTGTGCAATAATGCGGAATCCTGCTTTCCAATACAATGAGATTGTCTTTCTTGACATGCATTACAGGACTTAAAGCAGCCATGTCATCCCTCATGGTAACACCTCTCTTGCATCATGGATGTTCTGAAACAACACCTTTGGAAAGTCAGCTTCATTAGGTTGTAGACATAGGGAAAGCTCCTATACTGGAGTGTCCAATCTCCTTTCATTTTCCCATTTGATGGTACAGACAGCTGCCATAGTCATTGATTGTGTCTGGTGTGCTTCTTTATCAACAAAGGACAACAATGTTTCAATAGTCAGCTGTGATGGAAGAAGAGCAGTTTCCAATTGGGATTGCAAGTGCTTAAGAAGTTTACTATCATAGTATGCCACTTGATGCTCATCAACCACAGTGTGACAGAGTTTATGGATTATATATATAGGGCTTGTTAGGAGAATCAGCAACCACCTCTTGGCTGTCAATCAGGACAATCTTATGGCTGCCAGTCAATGGTGCTTCTGTTGAGAGGGGAGGTTCTGCAACAGTGAAGGCAGTGCACATCATGCTTTGGTCACCTTCATTCATGTAATTGTCATTTTCAATCCTGAATTGATATGAACATGTGGCCATGCTTACTTGTGTCATTTGCCTGACTGTTTGTCTTCAGTTGGATGGTCGTTGCATTTGCCCATTTTGGGAGTGTTAGCATCAAGTGGTTAGAAATGGTCCAAGATAGCTGAATGAACAACTCAAGTTCTGGCTTACTCAGCTGACAATGTGGCAGCTGGTCCATGCAGAATATTGGTGTATAGTGATTGCACAGTCCACCACAACTGTTTCCATTGCAGCACTTGAACCTTGTTACCAATGGCAGCTGAGTTGACTGACACAGATTGTCTCTGCATGGTGAGGCATGTCAGCTGAACTGAGTGGATTTCGGAAAGATAGGAACAATGGAGTTTGGTAAACCAGGGATCACTATTGGAGAAGCAGTGACTTTGACATACACAGATACTGCTTCATGTCCTTCACCTGAGGCACTGTCCTGTAGACAATGACAGTCAACACACCCATGATATCATTGATGATCTTGTTTTCCATGGAGAGAATTCTTGTAGAATAGACAGTTACAAACCACCATGATTGCATGAATTTGCAAGTTGATCCAACACAATTGCAAGATATTCCGTGAGGTAGGCAAGACTGGTCCACCATCCATTGTAATACTAGGGGTGAGCTCAGTTTCGGGCCGTTGGCCCAAATATGTATTCTTTTTTGTTACATGGTAGATATCACAAAACAGTCAAATATTAATTTTGAAGTCACCGTACAATAAGTAATGTAATTCCAAGAAGAACATGTCTATATTATATATCCAAGTTTCTAAATACTTCTGTCCACACTACATTGCCAGCCTTGGTATCCCAGCCTTGGTATCTTCTTGCTCAGATCAGGAAACAAAACCTTGATGTTTCTAGGATTAGTGCAATGTGAAAAAGCTACATAAAGTTGTGAGAGAAAACTGTTAGTTGAACTCAAGTTTAACCCAACATGCTTTACTGTCTGTCCATGTAATTTGTTGATGGTCATTGCAATATTATGCCAGATACACAGGAAACTGTAGCTGGCGAAATGGAAAGGGGAATCTTGAAGACCAGAGTCAAGGATCATCCTGGGAATAAACACCACATTTTGATTTCCATCTCCACCCAATACTCTACATTCCAAGATTCTTCTAGTGGACCTAAGCAGTCTTAGCCTTGTACCATTCCAAATACATGGATGTGACCACCTCTCCAATTTGAGCTTCAATATGAAAGACAACTGACTGTTTACCAGGAAGATGAACAGGAAGACAATAGACAGCTGGCCAAACTCAAAGACATTATGGCAAGCTTTGGTAGAAGAGATATATCTGGCATGAAGATAGGAGGAGATTTCATCATGACCTTCAGTCTGGACAGTGGCATGATCTGGACCCTTGTAAATGTACTTGCGGATGTACTTGACAGCCTTAATAGATCCATAGGCTTCTAGGTTAATATGACGTCAAACTGGACCAGCAACTCTGTTGGATGGGGAATAACATGAGTGTTGTTGAAGACATCTTGGCGCTTCTGAATGATTCTGCCATTTTCAGGGTGAGCATAGTCTGGATATCCATCAGGCTTTTGAAAGTGCTTTATACAGACATTGTTTTGCAGACATCTTTGAGGAGAGCAAGGACCATGCAGCATACATTTGGATATAGCATATTGCAGTCAGGAATTTGTGCAGAAATGATGGCATCCACTTGCTCCACAGTAGTAATTATTTGTCTTGCTCCTCCAAGAAGATCACCAAATGCATATGAGGTAGACGACATTTTTGATATTCAATAGTATAGACAAATCCAGGCTGCAACCTGTCTATAGTAGCCATCATGAATTTTCTTTAGTAGAGCTTGCTGCTTCGCATGAAAAACTCTTGTCAGTAAGTCAGGCCTGTCTACAGCTGTTTGACCTGCAAAATGATTGGTTATGTTGAATGGAAATTAATTAAAAAAACACCTACCAGGAAGAAGATTTTCAGTGATTTCAGGCCAGCTTCCATTGGCAGTCATGGTAAGAAAGAGGTCAGGCTTTTTGTATGCTCTACAAATGGCCAAAGAGTCTTCAAGCAACTGCTGCATATAGTGAGCACCATCCTTGAAGGGGTAGGATGACATGATCCATCAAAATGGCATGAGGGTATGAAACATGTGAGAGATTTTATGAGCTACAATTTTTGTATTACTTCATCTATACTTATTAGCAGTTGGCAATCAGTATTCTGATGGGTGAGGCTGTAATGTGAACCTAATTTGAGGGCTGCTTGCATCCTTCATTCACCACTCAGTCTCACCATGCCTTGTTGTCCCAGTTATGGCAAGGATGCTTCAAAGACTCAGCCAACCAACTTCTGGATGTAACACTTGGGTAAACAATGTTGTCTGCCTTCATCAGGAGCTTAACTCCCCAGACCATTGTCTTATGTACCTCACTGTCTGTGGGCAGACGGAGTGCTAATAATGGAATTGATGAAATGAAGTGAGTGGCCTGAACTGTTCAACTGTTTAGTGCAAAGCATGCAAATATTGGAACAGTTTTCTAAGCCTGTTTGTGGGTGAGACTAGGACTACTGAGTAATTCATGGGAAGTATGCCATAGAGAAGGATTGGGGCAATGCCAAACATATACAGCTGGAATTTCCAGGTCTTGTATTGGGTATTAATTAATCTTCTCAGTGATATTGTGTGGTTTGCAGTCATATGAACCAAGAAGGAAACTTCCAGCAGCAGCAATGTCTTCACTGTGGTCATCCCTGAAAAAGGCCCAGTCCCATGTGGACTTGTTATCACCTGGGCCAATGTCCATATCAGCATGTCAAAGGGAAGAAGGTCTGGAATATTGCCAGCTAGATGTTCAAACTACAGGCAAGGGTAACTACCTATGGCAGCATCAATGTAGTTCAAGAATGAAAACAAAATTATATTTCAACAAATCTTGATATGCTCCCTCTTCCTTCTAATATGCTCAAATACTCTGATTCACCCAATTTGGCTTAGACACTTCCAGATGATGGTCAGTGGGTTCCCCTGGTGGTATTGATGCTTGTAGGATTTGTTTTGAATGGACCATGTTGATGTGGTGGATTCAGCTCTGGCTGGTCAGTAGGATGTCTGAGGTCATCATCTGAAAGGTGCTTGATATGTTCATTTTCATGTGCTTTTGCTGTTTGTGTTGACATGCCTCCTCTGCTGCTAGCGATCATGTTCTAACTTGTTTTGAATCATAGCATGACCCTCTCTCATCACTGGCACTGGCATGCCATGCTTCTGCCACTCATTCCCATCATATCTGACACCATCTCCATTGATTCAGCACCTCCAATCGCACACAATGGCTCTTGAGCATCTCCCACTCACCCATATAGCCAATCAATAATACTGAAGATATACATGATCTCTTATCCATACTTATTTATAACTAGTCTTGACTGCATGAATTGAGACTTATACTACTTATGGTACCTGTGTCATTTATGTATGTGCCTGCAGGTGAGAAGCTGAGTGTCACAGGTACAAATAAGGAGTGTGTGAATTTACTGATGCTAGGCAGCCACAGATAATCTGAGCCATGAGCATCAAGCTCCTTGCTTTTTATGTCTAGCCCACAATCCCAGCTATTGGGATGGCAATAACAAGTTAGCATGTCAAATATTACTAGTAGTGTTCTCCCCCTTACCATCCAGCAATTTCAGCATGCTAACTGGTTGGCTTGTATACTATAGCATTCCTGGAAATTGAAAACACCATAAGAAACTTGACACTCAACCATGCAGCATTGCTCAGATGCCTACAAGTGACTGTCAAACACCTGGGTTTTGGCAGATGTGGAAGAAAATCAGAAAGAGGGTCCTCTCACCATGGACATCACCACACTACTGGCTGCATTCAAGGAGATCCAGGGGAAGCCATGCTGCTATAAGGTAGATATGTACTAGATGTTGCAAAGTTCTCAATGCTAACTCTGGGTCATCCAGGCAAGCAGTGTGTTGAATAAAGACAGCAAGTATTATCACATTGCACAGAAAAGGTACAAGATGCAGTTTGAATGTGTTTTTATGCCTGTTGAAACTGAATTGTCTGCATTGGTCCACTGTCAGGCGAAACTGAATTGTCTGCATTGGTCCACTGTCAGGCATTTGTAGCATTCTATATAATCTTTTTCAATGTTTCAATGACAATGTGCCCAGCTTTGCTGGCTATAGGACTTTCTCAGCTATCGAGGCAAGTAACTTTGCTGTTCACTTCATTCAGCCTTCCTTTTTTTCCCTCCTTTCTTGACATTTTGAGTATCAACAGTGAGTGCCACTTTATGTTTCTTTATCATTGCTATAATAGCCCTGCAGGAACAAACCATGGGGTTTCCCAATATTTGTAGAAAGCTCAAATCCCCCAAACATTTTTTGAACCAAAAAAATGACTATATGATTCTTTCCTCTCAATTTCAAATCCTGTTCGGCTAATGATATGCAAGGTGATCTCAGATAGGCACAAGAGTGAGTGCTATTGAATGCTCATTAAGCAAGAGGTTTTTCCTGGTGGCCATCTAATTGGTCATGTTTTTTCCCACCTAGAAAAGTCTCATTGTATGCTAGCATAGCTTTATGTATGCCACCAGAGATTAAATACACACTTGCTGTTGCGCTCTAACTTGCCTAGCTTGGAAAACAAACAAACCATGCACTACTACTGTCCTTGGTACTCTTTACCACCTTGTGGTATTTATCTCCTTGCTCCTCCATATCACTGCATGATTGTTCAGCTTGACGGTTAAGCTCGTGCTTGAATTTGGCGGCTCGAGCGAGTAGGTTGAGTCCTCGCATCAACTCTTCGTTGCAAGCAAAGGACTTAGGAAGGGGAAGTCACTGCTGGAGGAGGAGGTGGTGGAGTTCTCTCCATCAGCGATGAAGAGAGGAAAGTAGGGATGGAGCTTGTTTCGGGTTTGCTCCTCATAGTAGTGGTAATAGTTTGGGATGAAGGGAAGTAGGGATAAGCCATGGCAGTAGTATACCACATAAGGAAGGGGTGATGTAATCTTCTGGCCATCATCGGGTAACTGGATCGGTGGCATGTGTACCCTGTGGCAGGTGGTGTGGCAGTGATGGGTGGCAGGTCTAGGGGGATTATGTAACATATCATATACACGTCTTCAGTGTTGGACACCACGTGCTGCATGGTACCAAACTGCATGGAGTTCAATATGAGTAACTCAGCTGCACAATTACCAAAAGGGGCATTGATGGCAGACATAGTAGGAGTAAGTCAGCTATTCGTAGTATTCAGGGGTGCTGGGCCAAAGACTTGTAAGTCTGGGTCCGGTTGAAATGTGACCAAGTAGATATCATTTAGTGTACCCATGCTGGGCTGACCCCAATTATTATAATTGATAACTTTGCCTTTAAATCCCTCTCAGGCTTGAGCTAGATCATTTTGGAAAAGTGGCCAAAGTGTTTCAGATAGTACAGTCCTATTGGTGCATTTGCCCAAGGCTGTACTCATTTTCAATTCTGTACTACATGTGGATATGGTCCCGAAGTACGCTATGGTGGAGTGCACTTTGCACTCCATTTGACTTACTTGTTTCAGCTTAGTGTTAGTCATGCCATCGTTGGGGAGTACTAGGGCTTCCATAATGCATTCTGAGTCACTGTTTACATTATTAAACCTAAGGTATGTACTGTTAGGTCATTCATCTATGAAAACGAGGTTGTGGTGCTGCCACGATCTGCTGAGTAAAATGTCTGGCGGACATGAATCAGATACCCAGAAGTTGGGTAAGCCTTGGCTTTGAGGGAGACCTTCTGCCTGTTAATGCTAAGTGTGGTAACTAGTCTTCAAAGAGTCAAGTCGAGGAGCCAGGCAACGATGATGGCAACAAGGAGAAGATGGAAGGTCTCACTATCCAGTATGGGCAACCAGACTTGTGGATGAAGCTAGATACTACACTTGTATTGTGTAAAACTAGATGGAGAACTAACTAGTATATGGTGCATCTTATATACTGAATGATATGGAATATGAAATGGCAAAGGAGTGCCATTGGAGGAGGAAGAGCGTCCATGGAAAGGAAGACCAAAGTGGAATAGAAGGAACAATAGTACATACATGGATAGGGGGCGGAGAGACAACTAAAAGGAGACTCGGAGCAGAACAAGATAGAGATTAAGGAAAAAGGAGATGATCAGAAGAGGAAAGTGGAAGTGTCCTTACTAAAGTTAGACCAGTCCTTTAAGTCCACTGCTGACTGAATCCAATCCCATTCCCTGGTACAGTCTTCACATACTCCGGAGTCAGTCAGGATGTCAGTCAGGATAGGGGTGTCAGTCAGGTTATCAGTCAAGACTGTAATATTACCCCCCTTGTTAGAATGAGACACCAACTCATTCACTTCGATCAAGGTTGACTGCCGTGCAGAAGGGCTCAGAATGTCTGCACTCCCAGCAGAATAGGCAGCAGTGACTAGGGCAGCGGTGTTACAGTATGGGCAGATGTACTGGGGACATTGGATGTGAATGTGGGAAATGAACTGACATTTGAAACATCTAAGGTGGGGGCAAAGAGAAAGGAAGGGCCTTTGACCAGAAGGGGTTGTGGATGGTGGAGCAATGGGAGGAGTTGGGGACCTGGTTGGACTTGCTGAGGATTGGGCAGAAAGGGGTCTCGAAGAAATCCTGACTGCAGGTGTGGATAGAGCTGTGCCAGGGGTAGCAGTGCACATGCGGATGAAGAACCCTCTGTTGACTCAACAGAGGGGGATGGTCATGGGGGTGGTACCAGAAATGGAAGAGATGACTTCTTCCTAGGGCAATTGGACTGGGTTGGGGCCAGGACATTCAATAGTTTCATTATTGCCTCCCACTCAGCTTTCTGTCATTGTGAATGAATCACCACTGTCAGAGAGGGGAGACAATGAGGATGGTCCATTGGGGATTGCAAAGCCGCCTTGTCCCTGGATGGAGTTGAATCATCATTGCTGCTCTGTGGTGAGGGTGGGAAGGACAGGATGGAGGATGGGTTGGAGGATGTCCGGGGGAATGGAAGAGAGGTAGTTTCCAAAATCGTGGAAGTAGAAGAGGTCCAAGATGAGGTGGTGAACCTGGATGATGGAGACCAAGTGCACAAGGGCAGCGAATGGGCTGGGCATGCATGAGGGGGTGGATACGGGGCAAAGGCGTAAGGATGCATGGTAGAGTTGAATGAGGGTGGGAAGGACATGGTGGATGTTGAACCCTCTGGCCCTCTCAATGTGGAGGAGGGCAGCAGGATTCTCTAAAATGTTGGCAAAGAGGAGGTGATGTTGAAAAGGGGGTACTAAGGCACTGGAGGAGAGGAAAGGAAGACAATTTGAATTGGGGGTGTTCTGGGCAGCCATCCTAAAAGATGATAGGAATGGGTTCTGCTTATCTATGATTCACCGTTTCCCCAGGCTTCATCTCCATAGCTGGTCAGACCTCCGCTTCCTCATCCATTTTGTTACTGTATGGTGAGGATCCCTATGTGGGTGTGGTGGTTATTTAACTGGAAAGAAAAGATAATCAGGAAATTATTTTGTACAACTTTAGAAATCATGTAGATAAAAACAGCAGTCCAAAGGACCATGACAAAAAAGGCGAAGATAGAAAGAGTAGAGAAAACAGAGTGTTCATGGTGACAGTTGGGTGGTTAGAATCAGAGGGAGTTAGGAGTCAGAAAGTCCCTGGGATTGCGCAGTTTGTAGGCTCTCAATAAATGCTGAGCATGCAATAGATAGGATTCGGGTTCCCAGGTATATTCCACAGCGGAATATCCTTTCCAGGATACAAGGTATTGGCGGTGTCCCTTTGATCTGCAGTGTGATAAAATTTTTTCTACTTTGTATTCTTCTTCTTCATTAATGAGATCACCAGGGGGGATTGGTATAGTTTGGTCCATGTTCAGGTGTTTCTCAATAAGAAGAGAGGAGAGAAGCATGAAAGATGTCATGGATCTTCCAGGTGGGAGGGAGTTGAAGTCTGTATGCCCAGGGGGTGATGACATGCGAGATCTCAAAGGGTCCTTCCTGTTTTGGAGTGAGCTTCCAAGAAGGGTAATTAAGTTTGAGGTTCTTCAATTCAAGCCACACCTTATCTCCGATCTTCCAGCGATGGAATTTGGAATTGATTCCTTCCTTCATAGCTTGTCTGGCTTTTTCATGTGCAGCTTGCACTTCTTTCCAGGTGGAATCAAGGAGTTTTATACAAGATTCCAAAGTGGAAAGGAAGGTTTTGCCAATTGTCAGGTAGGAGCGAGGTTCATAGCCCATCATGAGCAAGAACGGGGTTTGATTGGTGACGGAATGGACAGCCAAGTTATGAGTGAATTCAGCCATGGGAAGGAGTTCTGCCCATTGAGATGGGTTTCCATCACAAAAGATCTGTAGATATGTTTCAAGTTTCTGATTGACTTGTTCCATTTCTCCATCAGTTTGGGGGTGATAAGCAGTGGATATGGCATTATCATATTGGAGAAGGCAAGAAAGTTCCCTGGCGAAGGCAGATGCAAATTGTGGGCCTCGATCAGAGATGCATCATTCATGGAGGCCAAAGCAGGGAAATACATTTCAGAAGAAAAGGGAAGCTACTCCTGCGGCATTGATTGTTTTATGGCAAGGGATGTAAATTACCCCCTTTGTAAAGCCATGGTTGACCACGACCAAAATAGAATTGAAACCAAGGGAAAGGGAAAGATCCATGATCAGATCATAGGAGATTTGCTGGAAGGAATGGGATGCAGAAGAAGCAAGAGGGGAAAGGCCAGAGGTGGAGGGGTGGGTATTGACTTTATTGGCTTGACAGATGGCACAACTGGAGACAAAGCGACGAACAAAGGTGGTAAGGCTGGGCCACCAATAGTCGTGTTGGATGAGGTGAATAGTTCGAAAGTAGCCGCTATGACTGCTGGCAAGGGAAGTGTGGAGGGAATGGACAAGGTCACAACAGGCGGGCTCTGGGACATATAGATGACCTTTAAAATAGAGGGCACTGTTGTCAAAATGCCAATCAACACAGGAGGAGCAAGGGAGAAGGAAGGAACCCTGATTCATGGCAGCAAAGGCATCAAGAACCAAAGGGTTGAAGGGGGTGGACAAGGAGATTTTTTCAGCCAGGGCAACATCAAGTTGTCAAATAAAGGCTTTGGGAGGAAGCAAGATGATGTCTTGATTGTCGTCAGAGGTATCTATGTCATCTTGTCAAGAGAGGGCATCAGCAGGGGAAAGCTGAGATCCTGGACAGTTGTCCCAGGAGATATCAAAGTCCTGCATGAACATAAGCCAGTGAGCTTGATGATGAGAGAGTTTCCAGGGATGTTTAAAGTACATCAGGTTGCAATGGTCAGTAATGACAGAGATGGGATGATGGGTGCAAGTTAGGTATTGGTGCCATTCCTCAAGGATGTGGATGACAACAAGTAATTCACGATCATAGATGTTGTAGTTGGGTTCAGCAGGGAAAAATGTCTGAGAGTGGTAGGCACAAGGGTGGAGGTTGCCATTGGCATCTTTCTGCATGAAAATACCACCAGTGGCAGTAAGGGATGCATTGGTCATGACAAAGAAAGGGGCTGATATATCAGGAAAATGAAGGACTGGTTGGTGAAGGAATTGGTCTTTCAGGTGGTGAAAGGAATCCTGGTGATTGGGAAGCCATTGCCAGATGGCGTTCTTCTTGGTAAGAGAGAGAAGAGGTTGGATGATGGAGGAGAAATTGGGGATGAACTTGTGATAGAAGTTACAAAATCTGACAAAGGAACAAATTGCTTTAACAGAAGTGGGGGGTTGCCAGTCATTGATAGCAGCAAGCTTGATAGGATCCATTCTTACCTCTCCCTCCTTGATGATCATTCCAAGATATTCAACTTCTGGAACATTGAAGAAACATTTCTTGAGCTTGAGGGTAAGCTCATGCTCACAAAGTCGTTGAAGAATACGCTGAACTTGTTCTTTGTGGAGAGTGGGATCGGGGAAATGAATCATCAGATCG
>JBBPMW010000088.1:0-31340 GCA_038090535.1 Tylopilus alboater | reverse complement strand
CGTCGCTCGAATCCGACGATAAGCGGCGATGACGATAAAGATAACGATCGCCGACTTGAGTCGACTTTACCAAGCCCGCCGTTGGCGATCCGAAGAGAAAAGGAAAAGGAAAAAAAAGAAGAGGGGGTGGATACATGGATCCACGTCGAACGCACTGACGAATGGAGATCGCCAACGGTCCGCCGAGGGTCTCGAGCGTGTCCCCTATCGATGGTGTACCTTTTCTTGTACCTTTCCCCCCTTCTTTTCTCTCCAAGGCCCGCCCTGTTGTCATATACGTAGTAGATCAGCGCTCAGTGCTCCGCAACGGTCATTAGCGAAGAGGCACCAAAATGGCTTAGGTGCCTTGCGGTCGCTAGTCCAAGCATCCCGAATGCATACGTACGACGCCCCCCGTCGCGATGGAAAAAGGCATGCCAATGATGCCATAACGGCGTCCCGCTGGCAGAGAACACCCTTCACTTCTGAACGTTCCGTGTGCACGTCCGCACCCTCAAATTCCCCCGCCCACCGATTGGTTTGATCGATCTTGGCGGGCGGGACCAAGATGTCCCCGGACCGACAGTCCTAGTCGCTTAGCAGTCGTTCTCAGGCTGGGCGATTGAATACTGTTGACAGGCTAGCTTTTATTGATTATTTTTTGGCGTGTGACGCATCGCCCCGTCGATCGTGCAGCAAGTCGTTTGACCGAAAAAAACGGCGGCCCATATACCTCGGTTTGTGCGCCTGGGCGTGAGGGGTTATCGAGCCGATCAGAAACAGCGTGGATCACGCTAAGCATCAAGGAGCAATCAACGACTTGCAAGCCGCAGCCAGTGAGACATGCTGACGTTATCGCGCCGAATGATTATGTGAACATCCTAAGCACATCCCGAGTCATAGACTGGACAAAAAGAAAAAAAAAACACGTCCGATTGAGATCCGTGGCGTGTTCAAGCTCGTAGGGGAGTGACCGAGGGTGTTCTGCGACTCCACAGTATTCAACGGCGATGGGCGACTCATAAACGATAGAGCACAGCGTTGATGGTATGCAAGATATAACACGCTGTGTATGTAATGTAGGTATGGTTTGGTTTATACTACATGCGTTCCAACCCGTTGTGCAAGCAATATTGGATGCGGTGGTTTGTCCATATTGAGGGGATACCCAAGAAAGCCAGAACAAGACATCAAGACGAGAGGCAGCAAAGTACCACCAAAGACGTGGAGTTGCGAGGTATAGAATAACAAAGCAGAGAGGGTGGTATTGCAATACACTGGATGCGGCTTTTGCGAAAATGCTTCTGACAATTATCTGGGGTGAGGAGGGTCACGACAAGTGCTGCAAATCTATATCATGAAGGGATGCTGGAGGTTGGTGGTGTTTGACCATCGACGGGCCATTGATGAGATGGGTGGAAGGTTGTCGATGGACGTAGTGCAACTGCTTGGCACGGGTAGCGTATATGAAGAAGCGTACTATACAGAATGGTCAATGGGATTTTGTCAGGGGATCGAAAACGGACTTACATCCGACGGAGGATTGTCTAAAGGCGTCCTGCGAGGAGAGACAGACGAGGGGGACGGCGAGTGGTGTGGAGGATGTGGGCTATAGGGTCGTAGCGACGGTAGTGGATAAGACGCCGGCGAGTCATTTCCGAGCCAGCCCGGGTGAGAAGCGGACGGGTACTGCAGGGACGGTTCATTACACTCGACCCAGCTGCCGCCGTCGTCGAAATCACTGTCACGCTTGCTTGAGGAAGCAGGCTGCGGTTGGACCGGATCGCTGGATGCACGCTCGTAGCCCGGCAAGTCGAGTTGGAACTCGAACATTTGTGGTTCCTCCTCGAGTGGACCTGCTTCCTCGCCGGTCCAAGTCGTGGTTGGTTGAGCGCCGCTCTCATGCATGGAAAAGGGATTGAGACGGAAGACCCCCATCATCTTACGCATCGCCTTGCTGGCCTGGGTAGCACGAAGAGGGACCTCTGTTGGGGGAGCGAGAGAGTGGCTCGCCTGGGCAGCAGGGGTGGGTGCAGAGAACTCCATGACGAAACAATCTGAAGAGACAGAGTCCTCTGGCTCTACCTTTACTGGGGGGATGATGCTGGCAGAAGAAGAGATGGAAGAAGCGCGTGCTGAAGGGGATGTAGCCACACTGCTTGCAGGCCGTTCGGAGTTTGATGCCGTTTCCGGATCATCGATAGTGTAGAGCCCATCGCCCCAGGGATGAGAGTCATACTTTGGGTTCGGCGAAATGGTGGATAAGCTATTTTGAGCAGGACGGGTAGAGGACACCGTTGGGGATAAAGAGGAAGGGATGGATGGGTGTATGGAGTTGATGAGAGGCCGGGATGAAGATGCTGAGAAATCGGTTTGATGGAAGAGCGTGAACGCTGAGTGACGGTAACTTGGATTTAGGGCGACGTACGGCGGAGGAGAAGGAGGCGGGGGGGAGGAGTAGGTGACGGAGGGAGTGGACCAGGCGGAGTACTGAGCAGCGTTCCAGGATGACGGAAGCTGGTGCGAGAAGGCGGGATTGGGGTCGGGAGAGGCCCTGGAAGAGTAGGACCAAGACGAAGTAGAGGGAAGGAGTTGATCGTGAGCCGGGTATGGGGACCTCTCGCTGGGCTGGAAGCGACGCTCGGCGAACACGGGGAAATGATCCAAGGACATTTGGGAGTAGGATCAAAGAGGACTGATGTGACTAGGAGGAGGAGCAGGAGCAGGAGAGGGCGGGGACGGGGGAGAGGAGGCGAGGGACGGGGGGATGTTATAAAGAGGATCAAAGATGAAATTGAATTGATTGGTGCCATTCGGTCGAACCAGCGAGAGAGCGGGCGTCTTTTTCGAGTGCAAGGGCAGACTCACTGGATCTAGTGAACTCAATCTACGCATCTTGCACAAATAGGTACATAAATAAACCCCTTACCATTTAAAATGAACTAAAATAAATAAATACCTGCATGGCCAAAGTCTTCGTGGACTCACCGGGACCCCCAAATACCTCCGCATGACGCTCTCCCCAGTGCTTCCTTTTTTCCCTTTTATGGACGATGCTTCTTCAAACGATTCGCCATCCCGGAGTATTTTCCTTTTAAGGAAACCTGTCCGAAGTGTCTATGCTCCCAAACACCAGCCAGTCTGCCAGTCGTGAGCGTCGTCCGTGTCAAAATAAAAGTCCTCGTGTAGCTCAATCTAACCCTTTTCTGCAGTCCCTCGTTCACCATCACCTCGCACTCCCTCGACATGCCTTTCGGCGACATGCCAGTGGCGGTCCCATTTGACTGCTGCACACCCCCCTCCTCCTGCTTTCTATTGGCCGTTCTATCTTTGGGTATACTCTGTGCCCCAAAGCAGGCTCGCCGCAACCTCCCTTGCTCGTACCCCTGTACGTATTCCGCCTTTTTTGCATTTTTTTCAACACAACGTTTTATTTTTTATGCCGATATCACCCGGTCCGACTTCTCTCTTGGTTCGTCCGCTGTCAAGCACGACGTTGATGCCAAGTCTTTTTGTCTCGCTGGCTTGCTCGTCCACTCCCATTGCCGTGCATCTAGATGTGCTATGTACTTGGTTTGTCGGACATTAAGCTCGAATATCAACTATTTGCAAGTACTCCTGCATCGTGTCTCATCTATCTCCCTGTCTTCCCCTGATCTCGCCGTGTGTCAACCTCATCCCTGTCCCAGATCTCCAGATCCAGACATGCATCCACAGTACACTTCTCTCAACTCGCCACTCACAGCGCACAACAGACGTATCTACTGCGGCAGAGGGCATACCGCACTAATCATGCCTGCTTATCGGTCCACCGTATCGATTATGATCCGCCGAAGTGCCCACAAACCACGTTTACGATCGCGGATTTCACTCGGCCGACGCCTTCTTCCGGTCGGCCAGCTCTCAACGTGCATTGGTACTTTGTCGCCCATCCTCGGTACGTGCCTTGCGCCCATGTGCTCAAGATTCGCTTTGCGCTTGCCCCCTTTCTAGATCTTCTCTGTTTCTGCCCCGCCTCCACGCAGCGCCACTCGCGCTTGCAACCACATCGCGCGTCCCGCAGCACACGACCGCTATCACAATCGCGAGACTCACCGCTCTAATAAATCGCGCAATCCCGATAAAATAGCGGAGTTGTGTACTTTTCGCCACATTCCACCGCCCCAGATCAAGTTCACGCTGATCATCCCGACCACTCCGACTCCGTCCACATCGCAAGATATCCATGTGGAACGCGTCGCAGTCGTGAATCTTCCGCGGACCTCCAGGTAGATCTGCTCAAGATCACACAGGTCGTCCTGGCATTCGATGTGAGCCCGTACTTTGACAGACGCTCACACGGCCCCAGCTCAAAAAGTAAACGCGATGAACGAAACCTGTCAGTGAGCATGTTCGCAACTTGCCAGACGTCAGCGACAGGTTCGCCGAATCTCATCTTTTTCCACCCCCTTTTCGCCACAACCCTATACGCGATCAAGTTCGCGTTGTCATAAGACGGGACAGCAAGCTCGCATCTCTTCGTGTTTGCGTAGATTGGGTCGATATCATCGCCGAGGCCTCATCTCCTGCAGTCGAGTAGCTGAGCGCCCCATTCTTGCGTCCGCCCGTGAAGGAAGTCCGGGTGCCAATTGCGACAAACGCAAAATCTCAACGGATCGCGACCTTATCTCCCCTCCACACATGATACGAAAACTTCCCTGAATCAACAGCGCTCAGCGGTGGCCGCAAGGCGCGCATCGTACAGCAAACCGGAGCCACTGTTCTTTGCGAATTCAAGACACGCCGCGGGAGTAATAAAGGCGTCTCGGAACATACTTGAGCACCTCCGATGGGGCAGTTCGGCGCGCCGACGAGCGGGGTATCATCGTTACACATTTAGGCCACTGATCCAAGAATTACGGGCATATTTCATATCCCTGGGGGGTCTCCCTCCCTCACTAGTCATTTGGGGCTATGTTACAGACGCAACGGAAAAACAGTCGCCTAATGGTACGATCGTCTACCAGTAGTACAATGTATGCTTGTACGTTGGCCTGATCCGCGGACGACCAGAAAAAGGCGCATCTCAGATCAGGAAACGCGCCAAGTACTCTTATACCCACGGCATTAGGCGAGCGACGATCATCATAAATCAAAGTTTCAGAGGAAAAAACACCATGGCTGTTCACCGCCGCCGCAAATCGCGTTCCAACCGTCAACCGAACGCCACTTCACACACTGTATACCACCCACGACAAGAACAGAGTTACTCGATATCGTACCGCTGTTTGCGCCGCTAGCTAGGGATCGCTCCACCCCGACGAGCATGAATTTAGCGTTTGTGTGATCACGAGGGGAGAATTGGAATGATGTGAAGGTTTGATACACGGAGCCCTGTCACGTTATCCGTCTTTCCATAAGCGATCCGCGGGGATCTCGCGCAGGTGTTCGCGGACACCGGGCGATGTTGGCGCGGTGGGATCTCGGGCCAAACGGATGGCATGCACATGCGCGGAACCCTGGTTGCGCGTGTGCGGGATGGACGACGACGAGATTGTGGGCGTGTGTTGATTTACGAGGTTATTAGAACCGGGGAGGGCGTACGCACGATTCCGTCACGAATTCGGTCCATCCGAGTCATGCCTCGCCTGCTGAGCGTCCTCATTGGCTGGCACGGTCCGAAGAGGAGTTTTATGTCCTTTGGATTGCCTTTCACAGATCCGAACTTCGAAAGGGACGCCGCTTGCGATTGGACCGGACGTGGAACGGGGCCAGTTAAATGAGTAAGTACGTCCGAACGTTGTCGTCGACGCTCGCTCTAGAGCCTGTTCATTTCAATTTCGACTCATCATGGGCGGGTCTACGGTGCGCCCTCGAAAAAAGTGAACCGGCGCCGAAGTCACGTGAGCGATAAGCTCCATGTAATATATGTTTTGCTTTGCGCCCGGTGTTGCAAGGTACATACGCTCATAATCATTGATAATGTACGCGTTATGAGCGTATGTACCGCATTCTGCAATCAGTGATGAGGTACGTCCCCCGTAGGCAACTTTCATGGTGACCGAAAAAGCCAGCGGCCGGAGACTCTTTGGCACAGTGAGATACGCCGTGGTACCCCTGCCAGTGAGGATAACACGACATGTGCACAACGTCACGTACGCCGCGCGTCTTACCCCACCTGTCTCACATCATATACCCAGACTCGGATACGACGGCGACATCTCACTCTTTCCAGCCCCAAATTGGTGTCCGACACGAGCGCATGACGCAACGCCTCGCCTAGTCCATGTCGCATGTCGTATGCGCCTAGACCCGTCTGAATCCCCATGTGCCCAACCTCAAATGAATCCAGTTCTTTGCGTTCGAAGGGTTCGCCTGTCGTCCGTGAACGCGTGAACGGTGATCATGCAGGGATTTCCATGGGCGCGATCTGCTTCTGATTACGACAATATTCGTGTCAGTGTGACTCGTGACGGCGAGGTGATATGCCAGCGTGCTTGCGTAAACTACATTCTCTGTCCCATGTATCCGATGATGATCGAAAGAAGGGGACTTGGTCCTGCGTCTGCCAAGCTCCGTCCACACGTAAGTGGCGTGTTGGATTTGAAAACCTATGTTTGAAAGCACCTCGCGTTCATGAACGCGTGATCAACCGGCTCGCGATGACATTTCTACTACGCCCCGCCGACCAGAATGAATCCCTGACAAATGAAATCACGACCCAGAAGAACATGATGCACCTGCTGCTTCCATTGGCATTTGAAAAACATGAAGACGTGGGATCGATCAGATATAACAGGCATATTCTATCAAGCCAAGACTGCAGCATTCCACCGGCCAATCCACCGGCGACACATACGCTTTCGGGTGGTGAGCTGTGCCGCGTCGAGACCGCTGACGATCATGGAACCCATCCATGTCTCACCATGCCGTTCGTCGCTTCTGTCACTCGTCTCTTTTTCCCATATCAAACCGGCACGGGCACCCATTTTTAGAAAGCTGTCGCACACGTGCGGCGCAGTGTAATTTCCTGCGGCAACGTACACGCGGGCATGGGACGATTTGGTGAGCAGCGATGTTAGAGCGACCACAAGAACCCCGTGGGACGAATCGAAGTGCAATAAATCCGACATGATGACGATGTCGTATCCTGACAACGTGCTGTCGATGCGCTTCGAAAGATGCCTAGAAAGAAGAAGAACGCGTCGAGGAAAAAACAAATGATGTGTACAGCGGTGATCATGGTGCAATGAATCGGTATCACACCTACAAAAGTGGGGTGATGTCCGTTCCCCATTCGTACCCTACGCAATGGACTTGACAAGGGTGTCTGTAATGGGACTTGTTCCGGTCGACGTTCGCTTTGAGATTACCAAGGATGCCGTCGTCTGGATAATCGGTCACAACGATCAGGGATGGCGGCGATTCCATGGTCGCGGCGAGTAGCGAGGGCAGTGCGCACCCTGCACCAAGCTCTACGACTGATAAACATGATCAACAAAAGCCCGATCCAGAGCAGGGTTTTGTGTAAACGGCTTACTCCGACGGTCTGCAACCGGAAGGACCCCCCGCTCCACCAGTTCGGCCAGGACGAGCGCAGGCGAAAAGAGGTGATCCGCAAGCAACGTGTTCGCCTTGGAAAGAGGCATGGTCGACGTGGCGTTCCCGTATCGCGTAACTCGGACACACCCACCTTGCCGTCCTAACGGAGAGAAAACAAAAGGAAACGCTGATCAGCGACGAGACGCTATCCCCGATTTGAGAGTCAACCACCTTGGGAGCCACCGTGAGTCTCAAGGGGCCATACTGGACGTACCCAGGGTCTTTGACCGTCTCACCGCCCAGGATCTCGAGTGCATCAGATAAGATGTCTTCGACGTCGAGCGCGTCCATCCGAGTCACCACACCGTCGCACCCCTGCAAAATGAAAAACCACCTTCTTTCAATCTCCGCGACCCTTGCCGCGACCTCACCAAACCATTCAACTTTCACTCCGCGCAAGTGACGGCGACTCCGCTTGACAAGCTCAACTCATGGCAGCGGCGTGCCCGGTGCTGTTCGCCGTCCTAGAGTTTGCAGGGTGTGCCAGCCCAAAGGCATCAAAACCATATAGACGTGCGCTGATCCCATTGAACCCGCTACAGCCCAGGATCAGCGCCGCACCACGCACCACGCTCAATCGAGAGCTTGGAAACGACCGGTCATGACCAGTCCCTGACCACCCAGGGACCACTGTAATCGCCACAGATTCTGGCCACTCCACCTACGCTGATACGGCATGTCATTTCCCCATGTTTCACGTATATTCAGAGAACTGCTCCGCCCAATGCCCGGGCATTCACTGGGTATCAATATCCGCGCGGTGCGTTCACGCTCTTCGATCAATCTGTGCGGTGGGAATGCTGAGCACTTTGATGAAAACGATAAACTGGATGAGAAGAGCGTCGTCGATGGTCCCAGCCTCTGGGAAATTTTCCAAGGAGTTTGCCGTGCAATAACCGGTTCGTGTTATTCATGATCAGCGCTCTTACGCTAGGGATCTCATCTCTCCTAGGATAATACCCGTGATGTCCCACACCGTCCCAACCGCAGCTTGGGTTGTCCGCTTATTTTCCATTCAGACGTGTGGGCGGACAGATGCCTTCATCATTCACTGTTGGTGCTTCCATCAAGCAGCTTCGCAATTTCATTCCACCCATCATTGACATGATGCCGACCTGTGTCTCGGACGTGTTGGTCCGACCACCAAGGCAGTGGCGGTGGTCGTCTCGACAGAGTTACATTGACATTGTCTTCGCCCCCTGGAATGCAGCATGTCGGAATCACATTTGTGGGTCGTTCGTCCGTTCCTGTGCTTGGAAATCTTACCTCCAAAACGATACCCGCCAGATTCGACGTGATAGCTCGTGCAATCTGGATGACAGAGGGACGCATAGACATCGTTTCCCTGCTCCACAGTCAGGTTGAGTGAGGAACGTTATGCGATTTGTCACGCGGTCGGCCATCCGTGGTGTCCCACGCAGCGAGCCTTCGTTCAGAGAGCTGGCAACACCAAAAACGTCGACCGAAAGAAGCATAAGAACCACCCATCCACGACTCACAAACCCACGGCGGAAATGATCTGTCCATTGGAAGCCACATCAATCATCGATCTCATAGGACTCGGAAAGCGCTCGCCACTCTGGTGGTGCAGGATCGTAGATAGTGTACGTTGTGCGAACGTGCGATGGAGAGATACAAACTTAGGCTTTCATCTCCGCAGAGCTCGAAATCCGGTCCACCGAGGCGTTCCTGTGTCAGGTGGGAATGATAGGCTGAACTGGCTATAGAGCGTCCTGGATGACCGCTGAACCTCGTCGGTGAGCGAGTCCGTTCCGTTCCGCTGGGCAGTAGAAGACAGCGCAACTCGACTCATCGCTCCCTTATCCTGCTGCGAAAGCTGCTTTGAGACAATCAGACGTGTAAGCACAGTGCGTTTTGCTATGTGTTCGCACGCTTTCGGAAATGAGACTGCTCGTTCTTCCTCCGAAAGATGCGTTACACGGGTGTTTACGAGCCTCAGTGGACCGGAGAACCCGCGTTTTGCCAGGCATGTGGTTCCTCCGAACGGATCTCCCCGGCGTCCCCGCACGTTCGTGCTGACCGAGATGATACTGATCCTGAGCAAGGGCATCCTATGAGTAATTTTAGATGCGCGCGTTCGTCGCGTCAAGCCCTTCAAAACCACCCAGTCCACACACAGCTTTCTGCGCTGATCTGAGATCACGGGCATAATTGCAAGATGGCAGACTTGCTAGTAATGTAATAGATCGTTGAAGCTATATTTATCAGGAGGATTTCATCTAGTACTCATAGAACAGGACAGTTTTGCGAAGAAAATGGACAAAGGGTCTCAGGTGGCACATGTGGTTGTTGCCAAACCAATGTTTTGTGTACTCAAAACACGAGTTTGGTAATGCCCCTAATTTTGAGTATCAGCTAGTTGATACTCCAAACATTAGTTTGATAACACCCATCTGGCTTAGCCAGCTGGAATCCTTAACCCCCCTTTATCCATTTCCTTCACGTTGACTTATAGTAGATAAATTTTCCTGGTATTAATAACTTCATTAAGCTATCACTGATGGTAGCAGACTAGCATTTTCGCAATGACGCCCGAGGTGCAGCTGAGATTGTTGTCGCGTCCAGAAGAAATGACGTTCAGAACGTTAGAAGTCATCAAGGGGCAACAAAGCAACCTAGCCCCGGTGGAAGTGGATATACCCCTGGTGATCTAGGACAGCGGAGGGACAGGGCTTTCCGCAGTCAAAGGCACCCAGCTCCTGATCAATGACAACCCATTGACAAAACTACAAACACCGGAGACAGCCGGCCGATTCTTACGAGAATACACCATTCCCGCGTGGACGCATTCGTATGCACATGATGCATGTCCATTACGGCGGCGGCGTCGAGCGATGGATCGAGTAGGCACGAGAAACATTGCATCATACCGCCCTTGTCGAGAACGTGCCGTTAACCAGAATGTGGCGTACCTCATATACATTTCCCGTGCATCATCATCAAAGTCACCGCCTTGCACACTCGGTTCCCAGAGGAAGCCTGATGCAGCGAATACGGACGTCATGGTTTCATCTCACGGCATCGCCCATAGGTCCGCCTGGTCGGTTTACTCTGACCAGATCAGCGCTGGCGCACCACCATTCATAAGAACGCGCTGACAAAAGTCACGAGAAGCTCGCACGATTTCCAATTGCTACTTTGCAACCATGTCCTACGAGGACGGGTTCCGCTCGCGAACGCAGGCACGTTACACACATCTCGGCAATAATGCAAAAAAGCAAGTCAAAAAATCGACGGCTTAATCTCCGTAGAGATCGAATTCCCAAGGGGTTCTCGTGATAGGAGCGGATTCGCTCAACCAGATCCTTCGTAAGCGACAGGTTGCATAGATCTTTATGAAGGCGAGATGGGAATACGTTCCAGAAGGCAAGGGGACCTGGTTGGGCGTTCCTCCTCTCTCCGCCGGGTGATGGGCGTCCGCTAACTCGATTGACGATTGGGTGAGAGCTAGCGAAGCGAATTGGGGGACGAATTTCGCAAGGTTGAGCGTTACGGTCGACCATGCGGTTAGAGGGCTCGACGAGGGCGGCGGAAATGCGAGGGGGAGGTGGAGCAACGGGGGCGCGCCGCGATTACGCACGAGCTTGGGCGAGTTCTAGAATCATAATCGCAGTGAGCGTGATTGGCGTACTACGAGCATGGGGAATCGGGAACGTTTTAAAAAAGCACCTGGAATGTGGAACACCGAACGATTCCTTGTCTGCCCAACTTGTCGATGATGCCGACTTCGAACGACCACTCTCTGCCCAAGTTGCGCACTTGGATGTGTAGCCAGGTGTGTTTCAGTCCGAGCACTCCGCCGCCAGAAGACGCTCGCGGCGGAACCGAAGGGGGACAGTGAATGAAAGTCTTGCGCAGCGTCGGAGATTGGATGTGGAGTACAGTTTGATTTAGTTGATGCCCTTGGCTGGCATCCGCATGTTGGTCGCGACAGACCGCTGGCGCCGTTATCAGAGCGGCCGGTGGAGATGGTGCGGGAAGGGAAGTGGAGTCGTTTAGAAGGTGGATGAAAGAATCAGAGGGTAGACTGCCGTCAACGTGCACTGAGAACAACCCCAAAGGATCGCTGCCTGTCGAGGAAAATAGCGAAACGACGTCGGGCTGGACAGATCTCGCAAACATGCGGTTCGTGAACGGATTCTCCACACTGATCACGCCGCAAATGAGTGGTCTCCGAATCAGTCGGTAAGGAGATATCCCCGACCACGTATTGCCTAAAATGCAACGCATCTCATACCATGAACGACGTACAATGCATACTATACCGCGGATATAGGTGAGGTATAAACTACGGTAGGGCGGTGAGGGTAATAGGATATCAATCAGTAAATACAGCAACCAGCCGAGAGAAAAAAAACGTCCTGCAGCATTCACGACAAGTAGGCTCTGACACTGTTCCTCAACATCCTCAGCAACTCTCGTTTCTTGTATGGGTCATTAGGGAGCTCTGAATACCCGTTCGCCAACGCAAACAAGTATTTGAAATCAGCCTGCGCAACGAGGGGGAGTTTCGACGCAAGTTGTTTCTTCTTGCCATCAATCCGGGCTTTGAATTGTTTTGCAAAGTCCTCCGAGATAACCTCGGCACGCGAAACCACCTCAGAGGGTACACCTGCAAGGCTGGCGACGTGGGTACCAAACGAAGAGGACGCAACACCGTCAACGAGTTTGTAGAGGAAGATGAGCTGTGCATAGATCGTTTAGGCTAGAAAGGCGCAAGGGAACGGAAACCTACCTTTTGCTGCTCATCATCGAGACTTGTTGCCATGTACATGTTCCTAATGTTGGGATGGTATGCAAAGTCGTCCGTGAGTGAACCGTAATGGGTGGCAAAAAATGCTAGAGGAAGGGTATGTGTAGCGAGTTCGTGCAAAACAGCCTGTCCATGCAATCCATCAGCGGGGTAACTACGTGTCGGGGCATTCCCTTACACCAGCAATTGCCATTCCATCCTATAGATCATCAGCGCTGAGTGCATTTCGAAATCTTGGGAAAGTGAACTTACGTAGGTGGAAGTCCCTCTACCCAGTTCTAGACAAAACGGTCAGCGGAATAAATTGAATATTAATCGTTTGTACCATCCAGAATGACCAGTGACCGAGGGGTCGCGTCACGCAAAATCTTGCAACTACGCAGGCATCAGTCAGCAAGTCTCTCATCGCGAAAATCCATCACAAGTTTACCATTCGTCTAACTCGACTTTGAATGTACTCGCGTTCGAAAACATGTTGTCATATGCCCCCATGCGGGTTAGGATTGCGTCAACGGGACAAAGCCTGTTTGTTCTGATGAGGACCTCCTTTCTATGGCGGGGACATGCTACTGACCGAGCTGATTGAGCAGGGACACGCATTCCAAGTTGTGCCATGATCTATGTTGATAGTGAGTTTCTCTTTCACTGTAAAGACGAGCATCTTCATACTACACCCGTTGCTGTCATTCTCATAGCCTGGGAAAAAATAAGCCGATAATCTATTGGCATTCTCTCGGACTCACTGTAGACTTGCCTCTGCAGGGACAAATGGTAAGTCATACGGTCGGGAAAAATAGGGAGAGCAAACACATACCCCATGTTTGGCCCTACAAAACGAGCTTTAGCAACAGGTGATCACAACCAATAGATCTCAACGCACCTGTCAGCAATGCAATCCTTCCTACATCTCCGCCGAGCTGGATATCATTGGGAATAAAATTTGCTTTCAGTTCCGCCAGTGTCGGGTGCCTCAGGTCTCTGAACTCAATAAATGCTGCGTCCCCTTCCACGAACTCGGGTCTACAAGAAGGCTCGCCAATCGCAACAGAGGCCTTGGCTAGTGAGAATAAACAATCCAGTTCGGCAAGAACACGGACGGCTCGAAGCCAAACTCCACGGTCGGTGTCAAATTCGTCATAGAGTCGTCCTTTAAACTCTTTGACGGCAGTGGTGCGGTTTTCGCGTGCCTCTTTCAGCGCACGGATAGTCGGTTGCAAGGACGGCACGACCCAGCGTTTGGCAGCCTAAGCAGCTTTGTAAGCGGGTAGAGGTCACGTAGGACGGGATATCCTACCTTGGTGGCGCCGCTCTTTACCCAGTCATCGGGAATATTTTTCTCGTTCGCTTTCGTTTGGATGAGATAAATTTCCTGCAGCGTTGACATTAATAATTTTCAACGTTACAATAATTAATGCCTGCCTTGTTCCCAGTCCCGCTGTGCCACCAGGATAGGGAACATCTGGAGGAAAAATGTGAGGAGGATCAAAACGCCACGGCATCTTGGACTTGCCCGAGTTTCTTCTCAAACTTCTTCAACTGTCCATCAAGCTCCTTCTCTAGGTTCGTGATTTCTTCCATCACACCGTCATAAACCTCGTCCTTTCCGTCCACGGGAAGTAATTCGTCCGTTTCTGGACCAGATCAGAATTCGATGTCTCAGAAGCCATATTGTCTACCTTTGTCGATGGTGAACCGCGATGTTACGTTCTTCAAGTGAGGGGTAAGATCTGGCGCGGATCTCAACAAACCCAGTATTGTCTTGGACACGAAAGACTCGGAGTTGTCTGCTAGGTTTGCAAGACCTTCATTGAGCTTCTTGAACGCCTGGGGACGGGGTTCTCGTCAGCGCAGCAACTTTAGCAGATGGGCGTCATTCACGTACAGAAAGTACCTTGATGAAATCCTTGACTTTGCAGTTTTTTGCGTGTATACGGGAGACAATGCGTTCAAGATCAGGAAGACCTTTCACTAGTTTAGTAAACTCCTCCTCGAATGTCGCGTGGTTAATCAGTTCTTGAACAGCGTCAAGTCTGCCAAAGGACGGACATTAACGATACAAAACCTAACGAAACTATGTAATCACCGATCATTGATGTCTTTCACATCACGCAAAGGAACACAGAGCCATATTCTAAAAAGTCTCTTCCCTGTCGGAAGGATGTTACATCGAAGTATGAGCCAACCAAGAGCGGCGATGGACATACCGAACGGAGTGATACACCTACTCAATAGTTTATGCAATGACCCTTCCTCTGTGCCTTCGTTGTTTTGTAATACCTGCTCAAGCCCGTGAGCTGCCGCCAAGAGAAGCCAACTTAATCAATTAACCTCAACGTGGCTAAGGGTCTGGCCATCCAGAACCAGATTCCGTCCCCTTTTCATAGGGTCGTAGATATTGAAGTTCTTCATAGACAATAAATCTTTGTCAATATTGAGTTGGCGGAGATACCATGCCATCGCCCCGAGTGCTTCCATGGCGGGCCGACAACCAGCCATGTCTCGGATGCTCGCTGGTACAGCTTCGTTAAGTAAGCCATCTTC
This sequence comes from Tylopilus alboater, assembly GCA_038090535.1. Lineage (NCBI taxonomy): Eukaryota > Fungi > Basidiomycota > Agaricomycetes > Boletales > Boletaceae > Tylopilus > Tylopilus alboater. Next base: position 16,465 of record JBBPMW010000088.1, on the reverse strand, counting down.
GTCCATTGATACGTCTTCATCTCCGGAGAACATTTTATTCAGCTCTACGAAGGTCTGCTCGTACGTGAAGCCTTCAACATCACGAAGGCTTGTCCAGAGGCACGATGATGGCAAGATTGCTTTCAGAAGGCGTACTGTTGCCACGGACAGGTTGCCCTTCCATTCCAATCAGTAACACTTCAATAACGGACGTAATAGGAAATGGACGCTACCTTTGTAAAGACCACCTCCTTTGGCCTCAGCTGCCTAATCATCGTCTCCAATTTCGTGAAGCAAACGTCGTCGTCGAAAGAACTCAGGTTGAACTGTGACGTCGCACTGTCCAACATACAAACGCCAAAGCTACTGCCTTTCTTAGCATCAAGGTCCTCACGAATAGATATGCAATGCCCGGCCTGTTCGTCTGTAAGTAGTTCCTCGTCAACAAGGGTTCCGTTGGTATAAACTTTGTTGAGCTCTCTGTTGATAGGGTAGCACTAATTTAAAGTTGACTTGGGGTCGCAACATACCTCCGCACAATTTTCTCCTTGCCTTTGTCGTTAGTAGGTTTACCCTTCGATTTAGCCACGCGCATTTCTGCACCAAGCGCGGTCTCTGATTGATCAACCCGACCGACCTTGTAGCCTAGTCATGGGTTTAGCTAATTGGTCAGTTGGGGATGATTGTTCTTACCTTTTGCAAGGAATTTGCTACGTCATGACTGAGTGCTCAGTGGTCATATGCGCCATTAAAACAATACTTACGCGGCCCAGAAATTGAAGGACGTCTCGGGAACGCCCACCTACAGGGTTCTTAGGAAGACTACACGAGAACTAGCCAAGAATTTTCATACCATTGACATCTTCACTCGCTGAGTGAGCTTTAAATCAAACTCCCTGTGACCGATACGGGCATCTTCTTCATACAACTGTAGACATGTGAACTTGAATAAAGCACAGGCTCACATTATACGTACCTCTAAGAATTTCCTAGAAATCAACAGGTACGCTTCAGCAATCCAAAGTAATGAAAATAAACGACTGTACCCTTTCTGGAAGAACAGGATCTTAATGAATAGTTTAGTCACCCCGAAAGATGAGACAAACAAATATGGTCTACCGTATCGAAATGGTTTTGTTTGATCTGACAACATAAACATCAGAGCATTTTCCCAAGCAGGAGCATCTCAGCGTCATACCTCCCAGAACTAGGGTAAAGTTATGATCAGAAATACACGCTATACATTCTTGAAAGTGATTTACCTGTTTTTCAAATGGTGTGAATTCGACCCATGATTTTTTGGGGACGAACAGAGTGCGGGGATCGTACCCGGGTTCACCTGGACGCACACCATCCTTCTACAGAAAATGTTAGACAGAAGACGCCTGTGGTAGGGTACTTACATCTCTGACGTCTGTTAAGAAACTGAATGGATCCTCTGCGGCTTTCTTCTCAGTTTTCTTCCCCTGCGTGCGCTGTTCGGCTGCAGTCAAGAAAAGGGAGGTCACATTACCGGCACTGGGATTTTCTATGAGAGACTTTTTAAGGGTGGGACGCCCAGCAGCCGATCTTTTTGGCTTGCGCTCATCTTCGTCCTCGTCCTCGCTCTCATCGTCATGATGGGAGGAGCGTCCAGACGACCGTTGCGAGGCACTCCTTCTGGAAGAGGCACGAGATGAAGAGCGGCCGCGTGGTTCCTCGTCAGACTCATCAGGGACGATGAAATCATCGTCATCAGCCGGAGAGCTGGAGCGGTACAGACGTGCTGACAGACAAAAATAAACATAACACAAATTGTGGAGCGAATGGACAAGTACGGACAACGCTTTATTGGGGACTTCTTGAATCTTGACAGGCGTGATCCAAATGAAGCGACGTCACCTTGCTCTTCATCAGAGGAGAGCACTGCCACGCGCGGCTTTTTGGCCCCACCTGGGATATACGCGTCGTGTTATATGGAATCTCGGCAAGACAGGATGAGAAACTAACCTCTGGAAGGGGACGACCTATCATAATAGTCAGGAGAAGAGGTGCGGTATGCAGAAGATTTATTGAGGGCGGTCGCATTTTCATCCTGGTCGTCGTCGGAATCTGCAATGAGAATCTTGCGCTTGTGACGCGTCTGAGAAGTGGAAGTGAAACAAGAGTAGTGGAATGGGAGAAATGTAGCGAGCTTACCGACTTGCCCCTGGGGGCCTTGACTCCCTGCTCATCCGAGAGCATGTCCACGTCGATGGGGTCGCTCGTCGGAGGGGTGTCTTTGACGCTGCCCTCTACGTCGGATGACGCGGAACCTCCGAGTCCAGCCAATTGGGTGCGCATAGGTCTGGACGCTATCGACTTGGACGCTGGAGTAGACGCATCGGTCGGTTTTGTAGGTTTCGTACCAGGCTTTCCAAAGAAGTTGATGAGACTCTTTTGCTTCATGTTCTCTGACGACGAGCGTTTTTCTGGTCCTTTTTGCTGTAACGGCATGTTGGACGTTGAACGCGACGGCAAAGACGCGAGACGCGACTCTGACTCTATGCTTCGCGTCGGTGTGGCGCGTTGTGTGCGCGTGTTTGGGAAACCCAAATCTAGACTTAAATACATAAAAGAATTAACATTATTTTTGCAACTTTCGATAAACTAAATTGTCACGCTCGATAAACGGAACTACCCCAAGTGACATCTTGCCATTTGTTTTTCCTGCCCCACACTCGTTTTCTCATCTCTCCTTGATGCTTGCTGTCCTCACTGTCCTCCCTTTCCTCGCCTCGGTGCTGCCCACAACACTTGCCGCTCAGGGCAAAACTTGGTGTGTTTTTACTCCTCCTATCAATATTCACACTATTGGTCGATTGATCTCCTCTCGGACCGAATACAGTAACATCACCAATCCCTGCTCGTCAGACTTCCCTTGCTGCAGTGCGTTCTATATCCAACATCATCTTTATTTACATTTATCAAAACCTATCAGGCGAATATGGTTTCTGCGGCGATGGCTATGTCAGTCTGCCAGCTTTTCTCCAACTTGCCGCGCTGATCCACAGCAGTACTGCCTAGGAGGGTGTAATCCCCTTAGCTCTTACTCTCGCACCTCTTGCACCCCTAGTCCCGTATGCCAGAGTGCCAATGTAAGAAAATGCACTTCACACCACAAGCTTGGTATTCACCTTCGCTGGCCAGTATACCCTCTCCGACACCTCCCGTATCCTTACCAACTATACCTACTTCAATGGTAATGCAACTGAATATGGTACGTCCATTTAGAATTCATGGAAAATAAACTCACACCACCTTGACGTAGACTGGGTGCTCCAGCAAGGTTCTGTCCTCAATACGACCTCAGATGGAGAGGCTGCTATTGCCCTCACCCTTACCGAGCAAGGTGGTGGAAGTCTGTTGTCTTCCGCCCGCTATGTCCATTATGGCCGAATCACTACTCGAAGTATGTCCGCTCCGTCCTTTCCCCACCTCACCTGACTCGCGTTTCCCAGTGAAAACTGGTCGTTGGGCTGGTGTTGTCGCTGCATTCATCACCATGAGCAGTATCAAAGATGAAATTGATTGGGAGTTCCCCGGCAACCACACCACCGAAGGTCAAACCAACTACTTCTGGCAAGGCGTCATCCGTAAGCTTGCCAAAACTTCTCCCTTTCTGTTCACAAATCATCCTCGCAGCTTTGATCACCAAAGGCGTCACCGAGACTGGCTTTACAGACACATACGCTAGCTGGCATGATTACACCGTGCGTCCCCTATGTCAATAATGCGCCGTGGTCTCGACATCTCTGCCATCAGATTGACTGGAAGCCTGATTCCTTGACCTTCTTGGTCGACGGCAACGTCACGCGGACCATTCTGGCAGCTAACTGTGTCAACAATAGTACTGGTGTCACCGAGTTCCCCAACACTCCTAGCCGCATCCAGCTCAGGTAAATCCCCCCTAAGACTATTGTTCTGGTTGAGACTTATGACTGATCGCATAGCATTTGGCCTGCCGGTATTCCCTCAGAACCAAAGGGCACTATTGATTGGAGCGGAGGTTTGATTAACTGGTCGGACCCTGATTATGTTTCAGCTGGTAGGTTGCACCGTCTGCGTTTCCTCACCAAAAGTTCACGATCGGCCAGGCCATTTCTACGCCCTCTACCAATCCGTCTCTGTGGAATGTAACGACACCACTGCCCCTGGTCCTGGAATTACCTCATACGTATACGGTCCTAATTCGACGTTGGACACACCGTCTATCGCGTTCTCTAATCAGTCGACTTTGACCAACGGCGCGAGCTCGCCCTCTGGCGTCCATGTCATGCATTGCCGCCTGGTAGCTGGTGTTCTCGCTACCGCGCTTCTCGCTCACGTTTTCTGATGTACTGACGTCTCGGATGAACCTCAGATCGGGGACGCCTGACTCATTCCTATTACTTTAGTCCGGCAGACGCATATACCGACGATGAAAGCACGACCACTATTTCTTTCCTTGGCAGTGCTTTCTTTGTGTAGCGTTGAAGTTTGTGGCAGACGTTTGCTTGTCGTTCCATATTTTTGGTCTGCTTACATGTGAATTGTCATCGATGCTGCGCGAGCTCGCGTCGACTTGAAAAACAATCTCGGAATGATAGCGATGAGGCCTGCAAGTCAACCAAGGGGACGCACGATGAGGATGCGGAAGATGGACAACTCGGATTCACCTCGAAATACATCCAGAACCATACAAGCATTACGTGCATACAATTAAGGGTACAATCATTTATACAAGTGCAGTCCCTGATTATACAAAAGAATATACATGATCCCATATTATCACACCGAGAAGGTAGTCTAACGGGCGGAATTGAGCTAGAGGTTATCGCATGACGAACGTGGGAGCGAAGTTTTCAAATGTTACTGCGGCGAGCATGAAAGCATCTTGACGGACGTGTAGAATTCTGACTGAAAGGTTCCATAGTGCTAAGCGTACGAGCTATAGGTGTTGGCACAGTTGACAGACAGATGCGATGCGCGCGAAGGTCTGAGCGGACGACTATCATGGCTCCAGCTAACATCAAGTCGGGAAAGGATTGTCAACATTAGTACGAATTACTCACGTCGAACTCGTTGCAGAACTAGACCTGGAGATGGAGTCCATCATGTATGGCGCCATGTGCGCAGGAAAAGGCTGTGGAGCAAGGGTGGCGTCGCTAGGTAGTCTGCTCGGGATTGCCGCATTATAGCGGGGGCTGTATATCTGACTTCCGGTGGAGAAGCGTGAGTCAATATTGAAGGGTATAGCGAACGGGTTGAGACCGATATCAGGGGATTTTCCGTGCCCCAAAAGCGACCCAGAGAGGAATAGTGAACTTGAAGGCCTCGTGTGCGTCGGCGTGCTTGTGTCGCAAACATAGTGAGCCTCGATAGGATGTCCGGCGTATGACTGGCATTGTAACGCCTCTTTCGCTTCTTGAGCGTTCGAAACATTGACGTATTCAACCATAGCTGTAATGGTTGTGTCTAAAGGACCGGCATGTGAGGATCCAAGAATCTTGACGTCTTTGATCGGCCCAAACGGATAAAAAAGTGGGTGTAGGTCTGAGACCTGGGTGAACAATATGGTAGATAAATTGGACACCATCAGTTTCGACGTGGGTACGTGGGTAAGCTCCCAGTGATCGCTTATCTGATCCTCTGATCCGCCGGGGATGGAGAAAAGCCCGTCGCGTTCAGAAATAGAAGGTGTGGAGATGGCGAGCATCATCGAGCGATCCGCTCCGTCCAGGAAACCTATGGTCAAACCAGTTAGGACAACACTAATTCACGCTGGGCCACAGAACCTTGGGAGCGTTGGACTACCGCCCACGAGACGTCAAGCATGTGTCCCCTGAAGAGTGTTAAGGGAGATTAAATGACAAGTAGTCGAATGAGAACTTTATCTGTGTACGCGACAGCGCATCCATCGCTGCTTTGGCTTCTTGATGGGTTGACATTACAATAAAGCCACGCCGACGAGAAGCGCTGTCCAAGGTGGCCAGTATGACGGCGTGGCTCACAGTCCCGTAGGGTTCAAAGATCTTGGCAAACTCAGACCTAGATATGAACAGGGACATTGGAGCTCATACATATATGCGGACAACGGATCTCACTTTGTGAGGTCGAATGGCAGACCAAGTACGTAGAGGTTCCGACGCGGGTCTGCACTTGAGGGAAGCGTACGAGGATTCACTGCGGACGAAGCAGAGCGTAAAACAAAGCTTTGAAACGCATACATGAGTCAGTTCTGGTAGGATGTTCTGAATCCAATACTTGCTTTTTATTTTCAGCGCTCCGACCGAGATCTTGCTGCGAATCCCTGACGAAAACAAGGTAAGTAAAGTGGTCATACCGTGTAGAGTTCACTCCCTTTTTCGTCCCAGGAATTGCGGCATGCATCGTCGGTTCCTTCTGGCGATCTCGGGGTTGGCGGAACTGGCCTGTTGATATGATAAGCCCATCGGTTGGCATCAACTATGACGCCATCTCACCACAAGTCGTAACTTTAAATGGCTTTTAGACAAATGATACCTTCTCATTCCAAGATGCACCAAGTCATTGAAGCTTACCGCTGTGCGTTGTTTGGTCGAGGCCATTGGTGTGTGTGTCGCGATTCATTTTCTAGGATTGTCAAATGGAAAGAAAAGAGGAAAATTAAAACAAGATAAACTGGTGTGGTGAAGAAACTGAGCGAGACTGATCAACGGGCGTGAAGCAAACCAGTGAAAGAAGACGAAAACAAGAACACGCGGGAACTTGCACGCGCGAGCCCACCCTAATATATCCGACGCGTCGAGGTCACGTGCCATTGATTTTTCATAGAGCAGATCTAGAACTCTGACTGAGACTGATCGTGATGAACCAGTCCACTTGTGACCCGTCGGCGACGTTGACCGCGTTGCGCACCCTAGATTTTGCCGCCAAGGTAAGAGTCCGTAAGATGCCACTACAGTCTCGCCTGGCCCCCTGACCTTATCTCGCATACATCTCGAGTTTAAATAGGACGTAAGAGACGAGGAGCATGTCCAGGAGCCTTTTTTATTGTTCCTCACTTTCCCCGTCCACGCAAGTGGCCCTGAGACGCGCCGGGTACGAAACGATCGACGACCTTTCGGGTGTCTCCGCAGAAACCTTGTCCAAAGGTGAGTTTTATTTTGCCTGACTCAATTCTTCATGTTGGTGACACTACCAAGAGCTCGGTATCGATACCGCGGATTCACAAGCTTTGATCAGTGCGACGCAAGCTCCAAAGGGACCACCCTTGAGCCAGTCGGTAGCCTCATTGTCGTGCACAAACCTTTTGAAATGCAGCTATCTTGCTGTGAATAAAATCCTCGGAGGTGGTCTCCCACGAGGCCACATATTGGAAATATCTGGTCCTCCCGGCAGTTTCAAAGAGTCTCTTGCGCTGGATTTCGTGCGAACTTTTGCCGAAGCCAACGAACGTGTCATATTCGTTGGTGTGCACTTAGTGATGCTTTGCACTCCGGGGTGCTGAGTCGTTGCATGCTAGATATGCAGGGCATGACAAGTCCAAAGGCCATTTCCGGGGTGCTCGCAGGTGATTCATGTATTCCTTTGATGCAAGGACCTGTAGACATTTCCTTCCACAGGTGTGGCTTCACCTTACAGCCAAGAATTGATACGCTATTCTCGGTTTCACACATTACCGGACCTCTTGATATTTATGCACAACCTTCTCGCGGAGCTCCGCCCAACAGTGGGTATTACAAATTAACATCTGCATTCCAGCGAGCTGATTGATGCAAGACGGGACTGCTTGTTTTGAATTCGATTTCTTTCCCCTTTCAATCGCATCCTGATCTTCCACCGTCAAGGAAAACAGCTTTACTGGGTATTATCCGACAAACCCTCCTTCAAGCATGTGTGTTACATAACTTGACTGTAGGTCAACGCAGTTTCCCCGTCAGAGTAGGAACTTACGTGTTCACCAGATCGTCGTTATCTCGCAAATGGCGACTAAGATGCTCAGTGCAGACGGATCAGCAGCCACTTTCGACACAGGGGCGAGGGCTGTAATGATGCCTCAGCTAGGTTCTTATCTCTGAATCGATGCGAACTGCGGGCTGAACTAATTTTAGGATCCAACCACCTACCTTCTGGACGATCATATCGTCTTGTGATCATACCGCACTCAAGAGTGGCAGGGTAATGTGATTCCACTTTAATGTAGTCTCTTGTGCACATTCCATTCCAGAGTTGTACGCCTTCTCTCCTCCCCAAGCGGCCAGCACCCAGGTGATGCCTTACAAGAGAATTACGCGCTAGTAAGTACAATTACCGTGTAATATGCCAACCGACTGATCCACAGGACGACCCAGGAAGACTCATAGCGGACATGGAATGGTTGAATGTGTAGACCCTTTTCGGGACGGCAACGCTATACAATCACAGGGTCCGAGTAATAATGTCCTTCGGCGTTACAATCATATCTACCTTCTCATCGTGCTCCGTCACCGGGACTTGCCCTGCGTCCAGCAATTGCTGTTGGAGGGACAATGCAACTAATATCTGCGTGAGCATGATATTGACAGAACGTAAAAAAATGAACCACCTAGAAGAGGTCGCGGCCGTTTGGCGGCGTAGGAAGAGATGAAATGATCATAATAACCTTTACCGTGGCCTAAACGAGATAGAGATGAGTCGAAAGCGACGCCTGCAAACGGTTAGTGTGATGGATGGATTCAATTACCACACCGCCTCGTGGAGATGAGGCTGTAATGCTTACCTGGCATGATGATCAGGTCGAGGTCTTCACAGGATGCATCCGAGACTGGAAAGAGGCGAGATTGAGCTACCGATGAGTCGACGAGGCACCATCGATAAAGTCACATACCACTTTGTCGTTTTTCGCTTCTCCATTCTGCTGTCGGTTCAGGGATGCCCCAGAGGCCGGCGGGGAGCGTCTGAAGGTCTTCGGCATCGTACAACCGCACGAAGTCCATCCGCCCCTCTTTGGATGCGAGACTCGGAACAAACAATTTCTTCCCTGCCTTTGGTTACCCCAGTGCGTCACATAGACGAGAGATACCACCCTACCATTGTCTGCCAGGATATCCGATATCAATGCCGCTGTCTGCACCTCTGCAGTGGGCATGCTCAGGTAGCAGCTAATCGTCTTGGCACGCTTGAAATCCGGGAGCGCGATGACCTTGGCCACGATCGCCTCTGCTATTCAGTGCATCCCATCAGCCATCGACTCGCAGACGGACACGCTCGATCCGATAGTTACACTGAGACTGCAAGTCCGACTGTGTGAGATCGCGAAGCGTCTTGGCCATCGACCTTCGAAGCACTTTTTTAGCAGATAACAGCGCGGTGATCGACATCGTAGGGTGTTCTGAGAGCCAGGCTGGTGGGTAAAAGTCCTGTCAATGAGCCTGCTGTGAAAGAAGTGCTTCACGACCCCCCCATCGCCATAAGCAGCCACGGCCCGGCAGGATGGCTCGGCGGCGTCACGCCTCTTGTCAACGACCATCACGGAGGTCGCGCTGAGCACTGAACGTCAAGCTGGGCAAATTCGACGACCTCGTTGACAAGATGCAACGAGCGGAACCAACGTCGCCCGTATCACCCCTTGCACGAGCTCCCACCGAACCGCCGTCTGGACAGCGCAGTCGAGCTCCGGAATTTTACGGATTCGTCGCCTGGTCGTCGACGTCCGTTTTGTTCGTCGTCTACGTTCTTTGGGCACTCCTGCCAGACGAATATATTCTCTGGCTTGGGGTTAATTGGTATCCAAGCCGGTGCGCAATTCCGCCAGTAAGAGGAAAATTTTATTACTCATATAGGAATAGCGAATGGTCGTTGCTCTTGCCCGCATACTCTATTTTCGTCGTCCTGCTCACATACATCGTGTACCTTTCGCTTGCGATCGCCCTCACCCCTTCATTTGGTGACGTGAACGCAATAGCGGGTGAGAGGAATACTTTACACAAATTGCGCTAAATTCGTGAGTTAAATTGGTTTTCCCAGACGTCAAGGGTCGTCTTCCAGGACCCGGCACGCCGTACCTCAAGCATGTAGATACGTCTATTGTTCCAGAGTTATATGATATACCTATCACAATCGTAAATCGCGTACTCTATAGTCCCAAGATACACAGACGGCCTCATTAAATATAGTGATTGAAATAAACGCAGAGCAATATAGCCTGTTTAACCCATCCATACCTGCCAAACGGGATTATAGCGATCATAAGGTTCAAGAAATCATGAGTGCGAACGTGAACACGGTGCGGCGGCGAGTCATTTGGATCGGATCTGTTCTCAACGCAGTCGAGAACGCTCCCCATAGTTCGGATAAGAGCCGGGAAATTCGTCTGTACCTCTATTATAATCGCTCTGGTACTGCTGCACGTCGGCGACGCTCGAAGACGCAACTTGCTCGTAATCATCATCGGAAACGTTCGACAGAGTGGACGACGTCGCTGAAGACATGCTAGTTTGGAAGGTGAGACCGGGGCGGGAACCACCCTCTATTGCTGACGACGAGGACCCTTGACGACACCATTCGTCCTCATGGGATGATGGATTATGAGTAATCCATCTGTACCTCGATGGCTGTTTTCCCGCGTCGTGGACCTGCGTTACCATCGGTTCTTCAAAGCCGACCGTAAAACGGGGGACAGAAAGGGCGTCAGGAGAGGACGGATTTATCCCATGGGTACGTAGGTGTCGCTTCGCGTTCGATCGGACGGCAAAGCTCTTGTCACAGTTTGGTACAATGCATTTGTAGGCTAACCGCAAGATGGCTTAGTAGATCACTCGGCGGTCACGTACAAAAGACATACGCTTGGCTCCCGAATGGGAATTCATATGCGTGGCCAAGCCGCTTGGGCGTGGAAACATCTTCTTGCACTGTTCGCACTGGTGCATTTTTGATCTCTTTGGCTGCTTGGCACCGGACGCCCTTTGGTCACCGACACGAGCGTTCACCGGGCTGTGTGGTGATGGGAACGGGATGCTGTTGGAGGAGGCCACCGGCATGCGGTACTGGCTTGTCCTGTTTAACTTTTCACCGTCGTGCTGAAACCTCATGCTAGGACCCTGCAACCTTGCGCCTCCGGAGGGAATCGAAGAGGAGGACGGAAACGTCGAAGGAGGGGGCGAGTGCGTGACCTCTGACTCGTCATCCGCAATGATGCTCATATCCAGCAGACGGCGCAACGTATGCCGATTCTCAGGGTCATCGACGGGTTGCAACATCGTTTCCGACAGCTGAAAAGTCATGACGGATGGTTGAAGCGCCTGCATGTGGTACATGTGTTGTGAGGGGAGGCTGACGTTCCGCGACGAATGGATCTGAAACTGATTCATCATCGGGGACATCTGGGTCACTTCATCGACGTCGGAGTCTTGATACGACTCGTCAGAGGTGCTCTCTGGCGGCTCGCTCGCTGTGGACCTGGCTGTCCTCGGTGTGGACTGCATCCATGTGGAATACGCCATTTGCGAGTGCGAGGGCTAGAATATCTGTCAATACCTTGACAAGAAGCGAGCTCGCCACCTACCCAGGAGCCCCTCCTTGGCGTGTAGGTCCCATGGAGTGGCGCATCAGCGATATGCAATGTTGTGAAGTCGCAAGAAGTGAAATCATTGAACCTGGACGCGTCAGTGGCGTACGGCGATAATGCGTGTGACGTGGTGCGCTGAGATGATTCCGGATACGCAATGGAAGGAACGGCCATGGCGGGGTTCTTGTGATCAAACGAAAGCCGTCGTTGCAAAATATCAGAGTCCAGTTGAGTGGTATCCTGACCGGTGAACTGAACGCTGATATTTTGTGCGTCCTCGCCAGTGTCGAGGTAAGGTTGGAACGGAGCTTCGCAGGGAAGAGGCGCCAACAGATGGGGAAGAATACTTTGGTCGTCCGAGGTGGAGGGCTGTCTGGAGTGGGGGATGCGCGAAGACCCGCTGGAAAAGTATATATTACCAGTCGAGTCATACATGGAGGGTCAGGGAGGGGGCCTGGAGGGAGATCATCCTGTGGTCTCGACGTGTGGGTTGAAGCGAAGCGGGGACCTACCCGAAGATGCTAGACACTAGTCTGATATTCACCGTGGAAAAGGGTACACACTAGCAGCGAAACAAGAATAACAAATGCGAGCGCGCTATCGAGTTGGCTAGCCTGAGACCAGTCTGACGTGGCGGCGATGGGAGACTTGGGGGGAGCAGAGCTGCTCCTGGGTCCAGATAAATGGAGTTGGGCATGCTCGCAGCACGGATGGCAATAACTGGCCATGAGGAGAATTCAAGTCCATTCAACGAGTGGGATAGCGGGGCGCCTCTCGCAGACATGCGAGATGACACCGCACCGCAAAAAGTTCATCCCCCGGTTTGGACAAGCTATCCCTAATTGACACATCTCCTGGCCAAATTAACAACCTATGAAAAGCAAACGCCAAAGGCTGTCAGATAAAGCAAGGCAATGGTTTGTGGAAGCCCCCTGGCGACTGACACATCGTCGGAACGCACAAAGTTCACTATCAGCGCAGAGGCAGTACACGATCCCTGCTTAGTTGAGATTTAGAAGAAGCGAAACAAACTAGTCATTGGCTGGTATTATTACCATTCTGACAGGCCCCTCGCGCCGGCCCTGGCGGCTCAGTTCTGAAAAAGGGGGCTCAAATGTTTTCTTCTGTTCGCCTCACTGCCAGTTGGACTTGATACGCTCGAGGTTACAACTCCGCGAATGCAGCGTGGCGAGTAAGTCTGCCATTGGTCCACCTACCCCTACTCCGAAAATATCACTCACGTCAAATTCCCTGTGAACAAAGAACATGCTCCTGTACATAAATATAACATAAGCCGAGTGTTCTATTGCTGCATACGGAGGGGAGCATGCCCAGCCTTTGGTCCCACCACCGATCACCTGGAACTTCGTTCAACAGAATCAGTACAGCAATTAAGCATCTTCTTGGTCCGGAAGGACAGTACTTGCTCTGTTCTCTCGATCAAGCCTCAACTAGGTTCTGCGCCTGATTTCCGGGTATGAAACAACTGTGTGATCATTCGTGCATGCGTAATCCAAAATTTAATATCCAAGTCTGTGGAAGCATGAAGATGTACTCAGTCAGTATTGGTCACATAACGCTTACCTGACTGCGTAAATTCAGCCGACGCAGCTGCCTTATCAACCTAGGTCACAGCGGTCCTCAGCCCGCGTGTCTCTCATTAGGCTTCCGAGTTTTGCCGGAAAAGGTCAGAGCTTTTCTGGGGTTTGAAGTCGCGTGAAATACGTGAGGACGTCCCGTGGCATTTGGTGGCGCGGACCACGGCCGAGACCGTTGCCCCGGTTGTCTGCCATCAGGGGTGACGGTTGTCTCAAGACGTCTAAGCATAGGTAATTTCTGCCAAGGGTCAGAGCCTTGATGCACAAACCACGAGGTCGCTCACGTGCGTCGGCTGAGGCTCCTGTTTCATTGCCCACTTATTCCACCATCCATTTGCCACAGTATGCATCCGAGTTGCACGTGAGCAGCTATCCATCCCAAGGTCCTCTGATATTGTTGTGTTTGAGACGGTCCCCGATCTGTGAGAGGGAGTTGTGACCCCGGAGGTCTCAAGGCCCTCGAGTTCCTCGATTTCATCTGTTGAACATATACTAAGTATGTCCCTGAGGTCGGGGCCACCGACATCTGTTTCAACGGGCGGAGGAGTTCCGCAAACAAGAATATTCGCGGATTCCTCGGCTTCACGCGGCGATACGCTGCGCTTATGACACCACGGAGAACGCCGCTTGGTTGCCAGAGGACTTGAGATGATGTCAGCACCGAAATCATTTGTGCTTCCATGACCCCTTGATGATGCCCTGAATGGATGTCCAACGGGAGAAGAGAGGTCGGGGGTGGATAATCGGAAATATGAGGGGGGTGGCGACATATATCCGTCTTCTTGATGAATGGATTCCGGTGGCTCGTCTAGATCACCTTCGAGATGATGGAAAGGATCAATATTCTCCTTCCCATGTGTCGCATGTGTTGCGATGCTGTCTCGATGATGTGGAGAAGGAATGCTTGAGGCTTCAGGCAGCTCATCAGGGGTGAAGGATGCGAGTCCCTGCCTTACGGCACGGGGGTCGTTTAGGCGCGATCGCTGCCCCGCATCGGAGCCAGTGCACCCAGTTTTAATCCGTTTGGTAGCCAAGCCGTCATCTACGACGTCATGTAGCGTCCTTTTGCCGCTGTTTTTCCCCGCTTTCCTCGTGGGAGTTAAATTACTGCGAGGAGCTAGTGTGGTAAGTGGTAGATCGGCACGAGATCCATCGTGCTTCTTACAAAAGAAATGTAAAAGGCCGACGGTCCCTTGGTTCGCTTTAGCCTTTCCCTTGCCTTTGTCGGTGCTCGGGAGGTTGAGATTACCGAAATGAAGCGGAGGTGACTTCGACGGGCGAGGGGCAAAGCCTGGATTGATATCCACTATTGGCAAGAGTGTGATCGGATCCAAGTGTCCATGTGCTAGCTTTTTCGCTAAAGAAGGTTCTAAGTTGCTGTCATTATCGTTATCGCCTGAACGTGGAAATGAAGAAAAATATCGCCACCTTCCGATATACGCCTCCGTTTCGGCATCCATGACATACTCTGCGGCGATATCCGTCAGGCAGACGAGCTTCTCGTTCAACGGGCAATAAACTCGCTGGTGCAAAAATACCTTCTCAGCCAAGTCGAACGCCTCAAGATAACCCTTTGGCACGGATTTCTTCCCTTCTAGTCTCAGGGCCTTCACGAGCTGATCCACGGTGCGGTACTTTCTCAGCAGCGTCCACGCAGTCTTTAGCCCGATACCAGGTATACTGGGGAGATAATCACAACCACTGAGGATAGCCATAGCGCGAAACTGAGAATCTGTCCATCCCAGTAACGATATGCCTGCGCCGGCGGTCGTTACAAACCCGAAGTGGTCTCTGGATATAGAGGTGATGGTACTTGAAACAGAATCAAGTTTAAAGAGCACTTTGCGGCAACCAAAGACGAGCAGGTCAGAATCTTCCGTGATGATACCGTCAACGATTCCGATGCGTTCCAAGTAAGCCATCTGGGCGTCAGCTTCATACGGCGCGACCACGTATTGAATGCCTTCTGCTCGAAGCACCTGTTTAAAGAGGTCAGCCGACCATGATGCAAAACAGCGAGCCTTACTTTGATGAGCTGGTATGCCATTTGCGGAGTCACATCGACGCATTTAACATAAAATTCCCGAGCCTGACCGTGTTTACCCTGTGAAGCAAGGGCATTCGCTTTGGCGAGGTTATCCTCTCTGCGCTGCTTCCTTTCGCTTTCCGTCCCTTTCTTCGCAGGAAGCAGCCCGCCGTCGAAAACCACATAGGGCTGTATCTTGTGGTGACGCAGGAGTCGAACCCGATGCATGGCATAGTCGACATACCTGAATAGGTGCCAACATGTCAGTCGTATGTAACCACCGTGGATCAACAGGCCGACAACTGCAGTGAGGCGCGGAAGACCGAAGACTCACTTGGTCGTCTTCTTTCCGGTGGCAAGCTCAGTGGCACAAGCATAGACGCCACGATGTAACCAAACGTACGCGTCGACCGCCAGCGTCTGACCGGCGAACTCGGACAAATGTTTGTTGACCTGGATGGACTTGAGGAGTGGAAGTAGACCCGAGATACCCATTGAAATCTGGTGTTTTCTCAGAAGACGGGGAGAGTATGGGCATCAAGAAGACGCGAATATGTCGAGGTACAAAGGTGTCCGACGCGTCGTCAAGACTTGAGCAGGAGTCGTAGATACAATGTAGTGCAAATAATGGTAAACAGACGCGTCGCGTTCGTCCAATGAGATTCGTTTGTTGGTGCAAACCATCCATCTGCGAATAACACAGATTTCGTGTTTGACGATCACAACGTCGACTCGAAAACAACAGGCCAGCGGGTCGTGGCATAGGATACGATCTCGGATGAAACTGTCGCAAAGAATTGATTTCAGAGGACTATCGTTCAGCCACCCTGGACAAGTAATTTACCGATATGCCTCGGAACAAACTCAAGACCGTGAGGTGGCTCAAGCTTGGTACTGCAAATCTGACGAAGTTGAATGACGCGACGCCTACTGGCAGAGTGCTCTCTACATCGAGCAGGGTGCCATGGGGTCAGTTTTCATACGTTTGTGGTTGATTGGATGATCCGGACCGTGCGTAGAACATGCTGGCGATGGGAGAGCAGTGGAGTTCACGAGCGTTCCCGTACACACTGGTATCACACGGGCATGTCGCCGAAGATGATCCGTGTTATCATGGGGCGCCTCCTTTGTCATGATCCGAAAGAAATCGACTTAAGCCATTCGCGGCCCTACTACAATCGGAAACCCTCTGCGCTGAATTTATTCTGCGACTGCAACGGGAGGTCCGTGCAGGCGGAGCGATGCATGTGGTACCAGGAGAGACGGCCACGTCCTGGGTCTTCTGCCAGATCATCCACCTCGTTAGATATGGCGTTTCAGGGGGTTGCTCCGTCA
>JBBPMW010000087.1:0-31351 GCA_038090535.1 Tylopilus alboater | reverse complement strand
TTATTTTACTAACCTAATTTAACATATTCGAAAAAATATAAACAAAGTGCATAATTATTTATATAATAGTATTTCATATTATTATATGTACTTTATTTATTTATTTAATAATCCATTAAATATTTAAATATAATGTTAATATATGGGATACGATACAATATAAAAATTATTAAAATAAAAGCTGAAAAATAATAAATACTTACTAATTTTTAAGTATTAAATAAAATTTAAAAATATTAATATATGATTGTATCCTTAATATTTTAAATTATATTGTCAGCTCATACTTTTAAGTTAAAAATTATATAATAATTATTTATTTTGTTTTTAATTAAGGAGGGGAGAAAAGTTAAATAAGGAGTAATATAGAAGTTGTAATAATATAATTATTTAATTGTATTATTATTAAATATTATATAATATAGTTGATACTGATACATGTATTGAATCTAATATTACATTAGGGAATATTCCTAATAGTATTGTAGGTATCAATAAAGAAATTAAAATAATAAATTCTCTTCTATTAATATCTAATACAATAACATTATTCATATTAGGTGAATAAGTTCCATATGAGATTCTATTATATAAGAAGATAGAATAACATGCAGATAATACTATACCAGTAGCTCCTAATGCTGAAATTATAGGATTAACTTCCCATATCCCAATTAAAGATAACTGTTCTCCTAAGAAATTTAAACTTAAAGGTATTCCGGTGTTACATAATGTAAATATAAAGAATAATATAGAAAAAATAGGCATATAAGTTACTAAACCTCTAATATATTTAATAATTCTAGTACCTGTTCTTTCATAAATAATTCCACCTACACAAATGAATAAAGCTGGAGAAACAAACCCATGAGCTAAAGCTAATAAAATAGCTCCTTCGATACCTTGAATGTTATTAGAGAATAATCCTAAAATAACTACACTCATATGAGCAATACTTGAATAAGCAATAAGAGTTTTAGTATCTTGTTGAATAATTGTAGTTAAAGATGCATAAATTAAAGTAATAATAGCAATAGTTTGAACTAAAGGACCAAAATAATTTGTAGCATCAGGTAAGAAATTAATTAATATTCTGATATAACCATATGTAGCAAATTTTAATATAGTAGCAGCTAATAAAATAGATCCAGCTAAAGGACTATCAGCATGAGCTCTATATAACCAACCAGTGAAAGGCCATAAAGGAGTTTTAATAGCAAGAGCTAAGAAGAAAGCTAACCATAAAATTTTTTGTGCATCAGCATTAATTTCAACTAATGATAATAATTGGAAATCTGTAGTACCTGCTAAATTATAAATTTGTAAAATAGCTAATAACATAAATAAAGATCCAAATAATGTATATAAGAAAAATAAATTAGCTGATCTAAATCTAAATTCTCCAGATCCATATACAATTATTATAATAAATAAGATAGGTAATACACTTTCAAAGAATATGTAAAATAATACTAAATCTAACACTAAAAATAAAGCTAATTGTAAAGTTTCTAAAATTAAGAAAGTAATTAAAAAGAATTTTAAGTTAGAATTAATATTATAAGCATTAGAAATGATAGCAATAGGAGTAATGAAAGAAGTTAATAATACAAAATATAAAGATATTCCATCAACACCAAAATTTAAATGTCCAAAAGTTAAGTAATCAAATTCAGATACAAATTGAAACTGAGTAGTATTAGAATCGAAATTTAACCATAAAAAGATAGAAATTAATAAATTAATTAAAGAAGTGGTAATAGCAATAGTTCTCATTTTAGAATGACTATTTAAGGTATTTTCTTGAATAGATAAAATAAATAGAGAACCTATTATGGGTATAATTAATAATAAAGTTAACATCTTTTGTTTGTATGTTTTGTTATTTATTGTGTGTTTTTATTTTTATTTCCTAAATGTAGTATTTTTGTCTATATTAATTTATTTTATTAATATATATAACTTAATTGATATTACTTAAATATAGAATGTAATTACACATTACTTAAATAATACAAAATTATATTAAAAATATTTAATATAATCATTATTTAATATTTTATAATTATAATTTAAGTTTAAAGTATTAATATTATTAATATTTGTTAATATTTTATATATTTTTATATGGAGAGTAATTAATAATAAAATAATTTTATTTAATTAAATTTAATGTTTAGTAGATAAACTAGGTAACATAGAAAAAAATAAAGCTGATATATAGATAACAATTAATCTAAATTCAGATATAATGTAAGTATCAAATAATAAGGGTGCAAATACTAAGAATACTAATGATAATATACCTATAGTAATGTATAAAGAATAAGTAGTAATAACTCCAGTATCTAATTTAGCAATATTATTAGCAGTATTTTCTAATACAGAAGCTAAACCATAAGGACCTAATAATTCAATTACACCTCTATCTAATACTTTAGATATAGTATTACCAGTTAATAATCCAGCTGAAATGATATAATAGTTATAAATTACATCAAAGAAATATTTTCCGTTAAGGAAAGTATAAATTTTTTTCCCTAAAGCAGAATCAGTTAAATTAATAATAAAATCAGGATATACATGATATAAGAATATAGCACTTGTAGCTCCTAATATTGAGAATAATGTAGGTAATAATTTAATTATTAAAGGTAAACTAAATTCAGCTTCAATAATAGATATATTATTAGGGTTAATAAAAATAGAATTAGCAAAGAAATCTGAACCCACTCCAACAAATAAATCAGAGAAAACGAATCCAAAGAATATACTAAATAAAGCTAAAATAAATAAAGGAATAATAACAGCAAAATTAGATTCATGAGAATTTAAGTAAACATTTTTAATTCCATTTGGTACAGTTAAGAATACTAAACTTATTAATCTGAATGAATAAAAAGCTGTTAATCCAGCTGTTAAACTTCCTAATATATAAGCATATATACCTGAAAAACTGTATTGTCCATAAGCTAATTCTATTATTAAATCTTTACTATAGAAACCACTTAACCAAGGAGTAGCTAATAAAGATAAAGATCCTACTAACATAATTGTATAAGTAAATGGTAAGAATTTAATTAAACCTCCCATTTTTCTAATATCTTGTTCATCAGCGAAACTATGAATAACAGCACCAGCACCTAAGAATAATAATGCTTTAAAGAAAGCATGGTTAACTACATGCATTAAAGCTACATTATATTGACTTAAACCTACAGCCATAACCATATAACCTAATTGAGATATTGTACTGAAAGCGATTATTCTTTTTAAATCATTTTGTACTAATCCACAAGTAGCTGCAAAGAAAGCTGTACTTGCTCCAATTAAAGTAATAACTAATAATGCTGTAGGACTAAATTCTAAAATAGCAGATGATCTAATTAATAAATATAAACCAGCTGTAACTAGTGTAGCAGCATGTAATAAAGCACTAACTGGAGTAGGAGCTTCCATAGAACCAGGTAACCAAGAATGTAAAGGAATTTGAGCAGATTTAGCCATAGCTCCCATTAATATTAATAAACTAATTATAGTAATAGCTGTTTCATTCATAAAAGGCGCTAAACTAAAAATTGTTGAATAATCAACAGATCCAAATAAGGCAAATAATGCAAAGAATCCTATACTTAAACCCATATCACCTACTCTATTCATAGTTAAAGCTAATATAGCTGCTTTATTGGCTTGAATTCTAGTAAAATAGTAGTTAATTAATAAATAAGAAACTACTCCAATACCTTCCCAACCTATAAACATTACAAAATAATTAGCACCGGAAACTAATAATAACATGAAAAAAGTGAATAAAGATAAATAAGAAAAGAATCTTTGATTATGAGGATCTTCAGCTAAATAAGAAGTTGTATATATATGAATTAATGTTGATATATATAATACAGGTATGAACATAGATACAGTTAATTGATCAAATAAGAATTCCCATGAAATAGTCATAAATTCTGAATCTACCCAATTAAATAAATAAACAGAAACAGGAGAACCACATATACCAACTTCATAGAATGCTATTGTCGCTAATAAAGAAGAAATAGATAAACAAGTACATGTAATAATATGAGATCCTGTTATACCTATTTTTCTACCCATAAAACCAGATACAAAAGATCCTAATAAAGGGAAAATTAAAATTGATAAATACATAATAATTTTAAGATCTAATAGAAATATTTCCTCTTAATCTATAAAAAGCTACTAAAATACTTAAACCTATCACTGATTCAGCTCCAGCTATTGAAATAATATAAATACTGAAAGTTTGTCCTATATTATCATCAAATCCAAATGAACTAATTAAAACTAATAAAGTAACAGCAAGAAGCATAATCTCTATAGCAATAATCATTAAAATTATATTTTTTCTATTTAAAATAAATCCTAAAATACCGATTAAAAATAATAATATTGATAGATTCATAAGTAAAATAAAAGTTTTATTACCCTTAAGGACATTTAATAAATCTAATTATTTATCTAAATAATTTTATTTTTATAATCTAATTACTTCAATAAATAATTGAAAAAGTAAATTATTATATTTTAATATATAATTTATAGTTTACTTTTTAGTAAAATAAGTTTTATTAACTTTACTTATTTTATTATTATGATAGAATGGGGATTAAAATTTATTAAAAAATTAATTAATTAATAAATAAACAATTTAATAATATTATTCCAATTAATTATTTATTTATTTAATATAAATATTTGTTAGAATTATTATAGTTGTTACTATTTTACCAGATTTTATTTTGTTTAATTAAACAGAGGTGAAAATAAAATAAAGTTTTAATAAACTAATATTAATAAAAAGTAATTAATATACTTCTGTTATTAACATTATAATTATAATCCTCCCCAGTAATATACAGCAATAAATAAGAATAACCAAACTATATCAACAAAATGCCAATATAAAATAGCTGATTCACATCCTTGGTGATGAGTATTTGTTAAATGATAATTTATAGTTCTAACTAATTGTACTGTAATAAAGATAGTTCCAACTATTACATGAATACCATGTAACCCCGTTGAACAGAAGAAAGCACTTCCAAATACTGAATCTGATATTGAGAAAGATGAATTAGCATATTCTAAATATTGTAAGAAAGTGAAAAGAACAGCAAATAAAACAGTTAATTCTAATCCTCTTAAAGTATCTTTTCTGTTACCATTAATTAATGCATGGTGACCATAAGTTACAAAAGCACCTGAAGATACTAATAATATTGTATTTAATAATGGGATAGCAAAAGGATTTAATGGTGTTATTCCTTGAGGTGGCCATACTCCTCCTATTTCAATAGCTGGAGTTAAACTAGAATGGAAGAAAGCCCAGAAAATACTTAAGAAAGCAAAAATTTCACTAACAACAAAAAGTAAGAATCCAATTTCTAAACCTTTTTTAACTTGTTTTGTATGATGTCCTCCTAAAGTAGCTTCATTCCCTACATCTCTAAACCAGAATACCATACCACCTAAAGTTGATATAAATCCTAATTCTAATATAAGATCACCAGAATAGTAACCTTGCATATACATTACAGCTCCAATAGTTAAATTTAATAAAGCAAAACTTAATACTATTGGCCATGGAGAAATTTCTACTAAATGATAAGGAAAAAATTGAAAATTATGTGATTTTATCATAATAAAATTAAATTTGACCAAAATTATAAATTTAAAGAAACAAAATAACACTCTACGAATATTATATATAGTAAATAAATATGATAAAATATTAGAAAATAAAGTTATTATTAATTAATACAAATAATAATATTTAACTTACTGATATAAAATTAATTATTTAAATGTTAATATATATAAATATTAAATAAATATTATATTTTATAAAACACATCATATTTATGTTTTTAGTAGATTGCTTAAGAATAATATAAATAAATTATATTATATATTACTTTTAATTTTAAAATTATGAATTTATAAATAATTATAATTATTTTGCATTATTTTATTTAAAAATTCATAAGGAGGGAGTATTATATAAAATATAAAGATGTAAATATATGAAAATATAAATATAAGTTTTATATTGTTTTATTTAATTAAATTATTATTCTGTAGCTATATCTATTAAAGTATTTTCAACTAAACCTATTACAGGTACAATTAATACGAACCATGCAAAATAGAAGAATGTTGATACTTGTCCAATAAATACGAAAGGTTCATTAGGATGTTGTGATCCAATCCACATTAAGATGAAGAAATTAAATACAAAGAACCAGAAAGCTACTTTCATAGCAGGTCTAAATTGGTTACCTCTTTGTCTTGATACATCTACAATAGGTAATATTAATAAAATTAATAATGATCCAAACATAGCTAATACTCCTAATAATTTATTAGGTATTGATCTTAATATTGCATAAAATGGTAATAAGTACCACTCTGGAACAATACTTGCTGGAGTACTCATAGGATTAGCTTCAATATAATTATCACTATGTCCTAATAAATTTGGATAATAGAAAACCAATACTGATAAAGCTAAGAAGAAGAAGAATATTGTTATAAGATCTTTAAACATATAATATGGATGAATTGCATATCTATCACCATTTGATGAGATACCATTAGGATTATTTGATCCGTCTGTGTGAATAGCAATTAAGTGAGCTAAAGCTAAAGCTGCTAATAAAAATGGTAAGATATAATGTAATGAAAAGAATCTATTTAATGTAGCATTAGATACTGAGAATCCTCCCCAGATTAATTCTACTAAATCTTGTCCAAATAGAGGAATAGCACTTAATAAATTAGTAATAACAGTAGCACCCCATAAACTCATTTGTCCATAAGGTAATACATAACCTAAGAAGGCAATAGCCATCATTAAGATTAATATAATTACTCCTATTGACCAAACTAATATTCTAGGTGATTTATATGAACCATAATAGATATTTCTTCCTATATGTCCATATACAAAGATAAAGAAAAAAGAAGCAACATTAGCATGAGTATATCTGATTAACCAACCATTATTAACATCTCTCATAATATGTTCTACACTATTAAAAGCAAAATCTACATGTGGTTGATAATGCATAGCTAAGAAACATCCGGTTAAAATTTGAATTACTAAACAAGTAGCTAATAAAGATCCAAAATTCCATAAATATGAAATATTTGAAGGTTGAGGTGAATCTACTACATAAGAATTAACTAATCTTAGTAAAGAGTGACTTTTAAGTAATCTCATAATAATTTATAATTATAATATAAATTATATAATATAATTTAATAATTATCTAAAATATTAGTAATAATTAAATTAGCAGTTATTATAAATCACTGACTAAAATATAATATTTTTATTTTTAATTTTTAGGTTTTATAAGATTATAATTTTTTAAAATATAATTTTTATTCACTGTAACAATAATTCTTCTTATTATTATTTTTTTTTAGAAGGAATTATACATAATAATTGTTAAATATAAGCCCAAGAAGATTTGAACTTCTACGATTATCTCATCAAGATAACATTCTACCCTTAAATTATAGGCTTTATTAAAGCAATAATATAAACTTAAGTAATTAATATTAATTTATTATTTTTTTTTTTATTTTTACATATAATATACAGATATTTAATTAACTTCTTTTAAAAATTTTTATTAATATTTTATTTTTTATTAATAAGACAAAAATTACTTAATTTAATTTATTAATATACATTATTTATTAATAATTGGAGGGATAGTTAATATTAAATTAATATATAAATAATATACTAACACAGTAATTTTATAGTTATATAAATTAATAAAGATTTTCTATTAATTATTTTTAATATAATTATATAATCTTTAATATAATTAAGAAAAGATAATATTAGTATTTTATAATATTAGTAAGGTGCTATATCAAATGCTACTAATATACTTGGTACTAATATAATAAAGGCTACAGCTATAGGTAATAAGTTAATCCAACATAAAGAAATTAATTGATCATATCTTAATCTAGGTAAAGTAGCTCTGAATAAAACAAATAAGAAACAGAAAATACAAGTTTTTAATCCTAAAATAATAGATTGTAAATTTATAATTGAACCATTAACTATTATTTCTGGTAAATTGTATCCACCTAAGAATAATATAGCTGTTATACAACTAAATAAAACAATAGAAGAATATTCAGCTAAGAAGAAAAATACAAAAGGAACTGAAGAATGTTCAGTGAAGAAACCAGCAACTAATTCAGATTCAGCTTCTTGTAAATCAAATGGTGTTCTACTTGTTTCAGCTAAAATTGAAATAAAGTAAAATATAAATACTGGTAATAATGGTACTATAAACCATATTGATTGTTGTACTTCAATAATAGTTGAATAATTAAATGATCCAGCTAATAAAATAATAATTAAAATAGCAGAACTTAAAATTAATTCATATGATATCATAGCAGCAGTTGATCTTAAAGATCCTAAAAAGGCATATTTTGAATTAGCTGACCATCCTGCAAATAAAATACCATATACTCCTAATGAAGATAAGGCTAAGGTATAAAAGATTCCTAATGAAAAATCAAATAAAGTTAATCCTTGACCAAATGGAATAATAGCCCACCCTAGTAAACTGAAAATTAAAGTAGAAACAGGAGCTAAATAGAATAACACTTTATTAGATTGACTTGGTATAACAGTTTCTTTCAATATTAATTTTAAAGCATCTGCAAAAGGTTGCATTATTCCATAATAACCTACTACAGTAGGTCCAACTCTTCTTTGGTGTGCAGCTAATTGTTTTCTTTCTATAATTGTCATAAAAGCTACTGATAATAACATAGGTAATATAACAGTTAATACATCAATTAAATTAATTAATATATTAATAATAGTCAATAAATAATTATTTATCATTAAGTTTTTAAATAAAATATATTATTATAATCTACCCTTAATTTTCTATAAAAATGTAAATAATAAGAATAATTGTAATATAAGTATTTATATTAATACTACAAACAATATGATCTAAAATCATGATTAAGTTAAGTTAATACATAAGTTTATTAAAATATTTTGAATAAATAAAGAAATATTAATAATTAACCCAATTTAGAATAATTACTAATATTTTTATATTAATGTTTTTACACTGTGACAATATTTAAATCTATTTAGATTTATTTTTTTATTTATTCTCTTTTGGACTCGAACCAAAATTAACACTTTAGAAGAATGATGTTCTAACCATTGAACTAAGAGAACTTAGAAATTATTACAGAGTTAAGAAGGAATTGAACCTTTAAATTATTAAACTTTGCAGGTTTACTACAGAACCATCTGTAAACTTAACCCTTAAAAAAATTACTACTCTTATAATATTATTTATTTTTATATAAAAATAATAAATATTATTAAAATAAATTAACTACTTTTATAATATATTTATATATTTTCTTTAATAATTAATTATTAAAAGAATAAAAGATAAAAGTGTAGAGAGAATTATCTCTACATTTTATTAATTTATTAATAATTAATCTTAGAATAATATGATTATTTTAAGGTGAATAAAAGACCACTTCTATAATTAGACTACATTTAGTAAAGGGCACTAAAGTTTTTTTTACAAGATTTTCTTTATAAAAAGAAAAGATCTTTAAAGTATATATTGTAAGTAAGTTATTTTATATTATTTAATTAGTTTTATAATTAAATAAACCCTAATTATCTCATTTAACGATAAATAAAATATATATTTAATAAAATATAAATTATTATTTATTTTATACTTTAATTAAATATTAGTAATATTTTTATAAAGTAGAGATAGTTCATTAAAGAGCCAAATAAATAAGAAACATATAAATTATATATGCCACAACTAATCCCATTTTATTTTTTAAATCAATTATCTTTTGCTTTATTAGCTATAATTTATTTAATTTTTATAATGTCTAAATCTGTTTTACCTTATTTTACATTACAACAAGTAATAAGAGTATATATCACAAAATTAGCTAATACTAATAAATAATTAACAATTCAATTAATTAAGTAAAGGCAAATTATATCTACTAAACCGATGACGAGAAAAAAAGAATTACCATTAACCATTAACAAGATCACGTTTATTCTTATATTTATTATTTGTATATATTATTAAATTAGCAAATGAATTTTATTAATACTTAATATGAAGGTTTGCTTTTAACATTTATTTATATAATTCATTTTAAAAAATTATATGGCTGATACAAAGCCTAAAGTTAAAACTAACTGTAATTTTAACTTAAGTTAAAATTATCTTTAACTTATATTCATATTTAAACCTAAGTTAATAAATTATATATCACGTGTGAACAAGAAAACAAATTAATATTTAACTCCTCCTCTTGTTTATAACAAGATACAAATTATTATGAGAGGTAGGACTTATATTTGAATATTTGTTAATATTGAAAATTATTATTTTATTAGAAAGGTACAAAAAACTTTAATCCATTATATTTGGTAAAATATTAATATGTTACCTTAATCTAAAAATATTAATAATATTTATTCATTTTTAACTTAAAAGAGTTAAGTAAGTTTAATTTTAAATGGTAGAAGATGAACTGGATTAATCACTCCCTTTGGGTGGGAGAAGAAGCGTGTTCGAGTCGCGCCTACCATATTAATTAATAA
This sequence comes from Tylopilus alboater, assembly GCA_038090535.1. Lineage (NCBI taxonomy): Eukaryota > Fungi > Basidiomycota > Agaricomycetes > Boletales > Boletaceae > Tylopilus > Tylopilus alboater. Next base: position 20,652 of record JBBPMW010000087.1, on the reverse strand, counting down.
ATTTAATTTTATTTTTATTGTAATAAATTATACTTATATATTTATATAAATATACTTATTTCTTTATATGGTGTTATGGCAGAGTGGTTATTGCGGGGTACTGTTAATACCTTATTCAGAGGTTCAATTCCTCTTGACACCTAAATACTAAATTAATAAATAACTAATATTTAAACTAAAAGAAGTGAATATAAAAATTATATAATTATATATAATATAACTTTGCAAACATGTTGAAATTTTGGTAAACAATCTCCTCTTAAGCAGGAGTGGAAGTAATTCCTTAAGAGTTCGAGTCTCTTTGTTTGTAATAATTGTTTCAATGATAGTGTTCATATAAATATATAATAAATATTATATACTTACTATGCGATATAGTGTAAAGGTCTGCACGACAGTCTCATCAACTGTAAGTTTTGGTTCAAACCCAAAATTCGCACATTTATTATTATGAATTTTCCTAGGTCTTTTAGTATAATGGTAGTACATTATCCCTTCACGATAATAGTACCAGTTCAAATCTGGTAAAGACTACTTAAAAAGTAATTAATCTAATTATTCAGAATAAATTTATAAATAAGAATACTATATTTATAAATATAAATTATAAAATAATAATAAACTAAAACCTTCATATTTGATTGTGATTAGAGGAATAGTTATCATTTGGAAAGATAAGGCAATTGCTAATTGTTCTGGGGCAACTCTTGGGTGTTCGAATCGCCTCTATTCCGATTTTTTTATAAAAAAAAATAAAAGAGAATACAATTTTATATTTAATAAACATTAAACATTTTAAAGATAAATAATCAATATATTTTTATATATATAATTTAATATTTTATATATATTCTATTTTTAGAAAATTAAGGGCTTAATTAGTTTGTTTTATTATTAAAACTAAAAATAAGAAAAATAATTTATACTTGAATTGGCTTTTTTCTACTAATGCTAAAGAAATTGGAACACTTTACTTAATTTTTTCAGTATTTGCAGGTATGATAGGAACTGCATTTTCTGTTCTTATTAGAATGGAATTAATGTCTCCAGGAGTACAAATTTTATCAGGAGATCATCAATTATTTAATGTAATTATTAGTGCTCATGCTTTCATAATGATTTTCTTTATGGTTATGCCTGGTCTAGTAGGTGGATTTGGTAATTACTTATTACCTGTACAATGTGGGGCTCCAGATATGGCTTTCCCTAGATTAAATAATATTAGTTTCTGGTTATTACCTCCTTCATTAATTTTATTATTATTAAGTTCTTTAGTTGAACAAGGAGCAGGAACAGGATGGACAATGTATCCTCCATTATCTTCTATTCAATCACATTCAGGTGGTAGTGTAGATTTAGCTATCTTTAGTTTACACTTAGCTGGGGTATCTTCATTATTAGGAGCAATAAATTTCATAACAACAGTATTAAATATGAGAACTAATGGAATGAGTTTACATAAATTACCTTTATTTGTATGGGGTATTTTTGTAACTGCTATTTTATTATTATTATCATTACCAGTATTAGCTGGTGCTATTACTATGTTATTAACAGATAGAAACTTTAATACAAGTTTCTATGATCCAGCAGGAGGTGGTGATCCTGTTTTATATCAACATCTTTTCTGGTTCTTTGGTCATCCTGAAGTTTATATTTTAATTATACCTGGTTTTGGTATTGTTAGTCATATTATTTCAACTTTCTCAGGTAAACCAATCTTCGGTTATTTAGGTATGGTTTATGCTATGTTCTCTATTGGTATTTTAGGTTTCTTAGTTTGGTCTCACCATTTATTTAGTGTAGGATTAGATGTTGATACTAGAGCTTACTTTACTGCTGCTACAATGGTTATTGCCGTTCCTACAGGTATTAAAATCTTCTCTTGGTTAGCTACTTTATATGGTGGTAGTTTAAGATTTACTACACCTTTAATTTTCACTTTAGGATTCTTAGCTTTATTCACAATAGGAGGATTAACAGGAGTAGTCTTATCAAATGCTAGTTTAGATATTGCATTACATGATACTTATTACGTAGTTGCTCACTTCCACTATGTTTTATCAATGGGAGCTGTATTTGCTTTATTTGCAGGATTCTATTATTGGACACCTAAAATAATAGGTAGAACATATAATGAATTCTTAGGTAAAGTTCACTTCTGGACATTATTTATTGGAGTTAATTTAACTTTCTTCCCTCAACATTTCTTAGGTCTTTCTGGAATGCCTAGAAGAATCCCTGATTATCCTGATGCATTTGCAGGATGGAATGCTATCTCTAGTTTCGGTTCTTTAGTTTCTGTAGTTGCTACTGTATTATTTGGTTATATTATTTATGATATTTTCGTTAATGGAAAAGAAGTAAATAATAATCCTTGGGCTATCCCTGCTTACTTCACATCATTATCACAATACGATACTGAAGCTGAATCAGCTAATACATTAGAATGGTCATTAGCTAGTCCTATCCCATTCCATGCATTTAATATGTTACCTGTACAATCTTAATAATTTAAAATAATTATATTAAATTTTAATATAATTAAAAAAAAGATAATGCTTTTTGTTAAATTAATTTATAGACAATAAAGTATAGTACTAAATCTTACTTTAGTATTTGAGATTATATATAAACTAAAATCCCCTCCTTAATTCTGAAATATTAATAATAAGATTAATATAATATTTGTTATAATATTAAAGTATCATCTTTAATACTATTAAATAAATAATTGTAAATATGTTGATTAAAAATGGTATAAATAATATAAATTTAAGAAAATAAAAATATATCATATAAATAAAAATAAATTAGTTAACTTTATTGTTAATATAAAGATTTTTAATCAAGTTTTAAAGTAATTGGAGTTATTATATAACTTTGTAATAATTTAAAAGTAATTTATCTTAATTACAAAAATTAATACTAAAAGTATAAGTATCTTAATTTTAAATTTTTTCATATAGATTAAGTATTTATTAAAACTAAGCACACAATTAATAAAAAATTAAATATAAAAAAAAATGTTCTTAAATAACTTAAATAATTTATTTATAAATTCTCCATTAGAACAATTCGAAGTTGTTAGTTTAGCTAGTTATAATTCTCCTTTATTCTTTAATACATTTTTTACTATTACTAATTCAGCTTTATTTACAGTATTAGTATTATCTCTTATTTTATTTATACACCAAAATAGTGGTAAAGATAAAACTAATTTAAACTTTAATAAAAAAATGAAATTAATACCTAATAAAGAAAGTATCTTATTAGAAAGTTTATTTTCAAGTATTAATACTATAGTAAGAGATCAAATTGGTAGAGAAGTTTATTTACCATTTATCTATTCTTTATTCTTATTTATTTTATGTTCTAATTTAGTTGGTAATATACCTTATACATTTACTATAACAACATCAATAATAATATCAATAGGATTATCATTTACTATATTAATAGGTGTAACTATTTTAGGATTATCTATTCATAAAATTCACTTCTTCTCATTCTTTATTCCTTCTGGTACACCTTTAGCTTTAGTTCCTTTATTAGTTTTAATTGAATTAATTAGTTATTTAGCTAGAGCTTTCTCATTAGGTATAAGATTATTTGCTAATATGGTAGCTGGTCATACTTTATTAAAAATCTTATCTACATTCTTATTTAAAATGTTCTCAGGTGGATTAATAATATTTGTATTAACTTTATTACCATTTGCTTTATTTTTAGCTATTACAGGATTAGAATTAGCTGTATCATTTATCCAAGCTTATGTATTTGTTCTTTTAGTATGTTCTTATATTAAAGATGCTATCGAATTACATTAATCTAAATTTTTATTTATTTCACTCCTCCGAACATTTTTTATTCCTATTAAAAAAAAAAATAAATATACAAATTAATTTATTAAGTATATTTATATAAATTTTAAAAGAGAGGTTAGAAGTCTAAAACTGGGATTTAAACTTAATTGTGTTTTATTAATTACTTAACATTTTTAGTAACAACACATGATAAATTTAGGAAGGTTCAAGGTATAAATTAATAATTTTAATGATTATTAATTTTAATATAAATAAAGTTTTAGTGAAAAATACAAAGTAATTTGATGGAATTCTTAGAGAAAATATTAAATTAGATTAAAAATAAAAATTAATTTTTAATAAAATCTAACACTAAAGTTTGTTAATTTATTTTAAAATATAATCTAATTTTGAAAAATAGAAAACCCTTTATTTAACCTGAGTTAAACATTAATATTAATATTCTAAATATTTATTAATGTCTTATATATTAGATCGATCAGAAAAATTTATATTAACAAAAACTGTCTTATAGATATTTATTCTAACCCATTATTACTAATTTATTATTAATTTTATTCTTTTTATATTTAACTTTTTAACTGAAATAGTTTAACGGTAGAACGTACCCTTCATGATGGTAAAACAAAGGTTCAATTCCTTTTTTCGGTAAACAATAAATACTAAAAAATTAATTATTTTATGTTTATATTAATTTTATATTTGTACTTTTAAGAAAATTAAAAGTAAATTAAAAGGGTAGAATCAGAGACTCGAACTCTGAACATCGTCGCCACAAGACGTCATTTTAACCAATTAAACTAATCCTACCTCTTTTATGTTTTTATTTAATATATCTTTAATTTATTATAATTTTGATATTATTAATGAGGTTAATAATTATATAAATTAAATTATAAAATGGTTTAAAATCTTATTTCTAAGTGGATGAATACTGACGAAGAAATATCAGAATCTATAGATTTCTTACATTATAGAAAAGAGATTAAAGTTATAGAAAAAACTATTCAACAATTACCAAAAAATTCATATTGGATATTACCTTTAATGATTATTAGTGTTGCTCCTTTATATTATTATAATCCTCATTTAAATTTAGATGAAATCTTAGAACCTGTTATAAATAAAATAGAAAATAATATACCAGAAAATTTTCCTACTACATTTGTAATTGGTACATTCATATATAAATTTATTACAATATCAATTAGTTATTTAACTGGTTATAATACAAATATATTTCCAAATGATGATGATTCCTTAAATGATGAGGATAGATAAAACATTAGATCTATAATTAAAAGTTATAAAGGCGAACCCTTAGATTCACCATCATATAAATTAAATGATGAAAAAAGAGCTGAATATAACTCATATTTCCCAAAATTCTCTGATGAAGATGTTAATACACCTAAAGCACCTACATCTAAATTACCTTAAATTTTTATTAAAAATCCTCCGTATATTGAAAATCCTTTTAAGAAAATTAAAGTTATTCCAATCTCTAAAAATTCAAGTGAAATTAGAATTGAAGATTGGGATTAATTTTCATATTTTAACAACCCCTCCGATATGATAAAATTTTAATTATTTAATATAAAATTTTAAAAGTATCGATGACAATATTGTACAACATCAAATAATTATTAAATAATTAATGAGTATTTTAAAGGGGTTATTAAGGATTACTAGCAAATTTATATAAAAGGAGGCTCCATAGCCAAAAGTCTACATATTGGTTATAATTTAATTAAAATTATAGTAATATAATTTATATTAAGAATAAGAAAATTATGAGATGAGACAATCCTAAGGGAAACCTTTTTATTATTACTTCCTGAAGTAAAACATTTCATTAAGGAAAGGAAAGGAAATCAACCGAGACTCCGAAAGTAATGGTGAGTGAAATCGGATTAGCCAAAATCTAATCTATAATAAAAACAAATTATCACTATAACATTAAAGTAAACTTAATAAATGATTTTAATTTATAGCTTGTATAATTAAAATTAAAATTAAGTTAAAAATATATGAATTAGTCAAATAAAATTAATTAACTTTAAATTTAATGAAGGAATATAGCTAATAGTATATTTTACATAATTTAAATTATTATAATTAATAATGAAATATTTATTGTTTGTAAGAAATAAATGCTTAATGAATATAGATAGATATGATTAATTATATTAAATATAATTTTTACATAGTAATTACGATTACAACTAAGAAGGTGAATTTATAATGAGACCTGTATTTTATATGTTAGATTTTATTAATTAAGTACGATGGGAGTAAACTTGTCGGAATATAGGGGAACCATCCTCTAAGGCTAAGTATTTATAAATTTAGCGATAGTGAAAAGTACCGTGAGGGAAAAGTTGAAAAGAGTGTAGAATAATATTACTTGTAAAAATAGAAATAATGATACAAATAATATTAGTTCTTATCGAACATTGTTCGAACGAATGTAAATAACACGCAGTGAAATAGATCATGAATTAGTAACTCTATAAGCAGTCAAAGTCACAAAATGAAAATTTGGAACGTGACAATGGCGTACCTTTTGCATAATGGGTCAGCAAGTTAATAGTAGTAGCAAGGTTAAAAGCCTAAGCGAAAGCGACTATATTAAATAAAAATATGGGTTAAGTTACTGCTATTAGACCCGAAGCCAGGTGATCTTTCCAAGAACAGATTAATAAAGGATCGAACGGGTGAATGTTGCATTATTCTCCGAAGATTTTTGGAAAGCGGTGAAATGCCAATCTGACCTGGTGATAGCTGGTTTTCTACGAAACATATTTTAGTATGACATCTACTCAATATTTATGGAGGTACAGCACGGTAATTCCATACGAATATTAATTAATTTTAATAGGAGTTTAATTTGCGGGGACTTAAAAATCTTACCAATGGAAATAAATCTCGGAATTACATAAATAGATGGTAGATATTCAGACTATTCATGATAAGTTGGATAGTCAAGACGGAAACAGCCGTGAACACTGATTAAGGTCCCGAATGATTATTAAGTGAAATAAAGGAAGTGACAAATTGAATGCAGTTGAAAAGTGAGCCTGGTAGTCGCTACTTATAATGAACGTGTATCAACGTATCAGCCCTTAGATTGTTGCTCCGAAGATTTAACGGGTCTAAAATAATCAACCGATATCGTGTTAATTTTAAAGATAGAAATTTATTATTCTATATTTAAAATCTAGGTAGTAGAACATTCAGATAATTCATAGAAAATATTCCTCTAGGAAAGGAATACAAACCTAAAATTGACAGTGTTACATTGTTTATAAAATAGGAATCTGAAGAGATAATGCTGACATGAGTAACGTAAAAAGAAAGTTTAAACTTTCTCGCCGAATACGAAAGGGTTATTAGCTAAAGATTAAATCTACTAATGTTAATGCGGTCTCTAAGGTACAAAACCAACGTTTTGACTGATGAGTATAGCTTTGAAAGTCCACATGGAGAATAAATTTGTACACATAGAATTTCTTTATAAAAATTTATAAGGATAGAAAATTAACTTTAATAAATTTTAAGACAATTTATTAGATTTAATATTGAATTGTTCTTGTATTATATTAAGTACATATTTAATATGATTATAATATTTATTGTTTAAATATTATAGTAGATTTTTATATTAATTGGGGCCAGGAAAAAGATGTTTTTGAATAACTTCGATTCTATATTCTAATTTAGTCTTATAATTTTATAAATTTTACGTTAAAGTAAGGACTGTTTATATCAAAAAAAAATATAAATTGTATTTAAATAAGATCAAACTAGTCATTTGATTATTATTAAATATTTATTTTTATATTTGTATAAGCAAAAATCCTAAATTAGTAGAAGTTAAATTAATTATATAATTTAGTGAGAGCTGATTAATAAGTAATTTAATGATTTAGGCAAGTTTTATTTAAATATAGTTTCTAAGCACAACCGTACCCTAAGCCGACACAGGTTCGTAGGTAGAGTATACTAAGGCGTAGAGCTAAAAGTTGTTAAGGAACTCGGCAAATTATCCTCATAAGTTCGACAAGAAGAGGAACCATGAATTTTAGTAAATTAATAACTCCTATTAATTTATTTATATGGTGGCACAAAATCGGAAGCCCCGACTGTTTACTAAAAACACAACTATCTGCAATTATGAAAATAATAGTATAGGTAGTGAGATTTGCCCAATGCCATTTTAATAAGTAATAATAATGGGTAACTGTTTCTTTACAAAAAATTGGTTAATAGCGGTCTTAACTATGAGGATCCTAAGGTAGCAAAATAAATTGGCCATTAAATGTGGTCCAGTATCAATAATTTAACGATGGCTTCACTGTCTCTACAACTTGCTCAGTGAAATTGAATTACCCGTGCAGATGCGGGTTACCTCAAAGAGGACGGGAAGACCCCATGCAGCTTTACTGTAGCTAGTTATCATATAAAAAGTTCTATAACCTCGGTTATACAGATAATAGGGAGTCGATTAGACAACTATGGAAAACCTTAGGTCTGAGGTGGAACTGGTATTTATCTTCTTATTTAAGAAATTTTAAGAGGAAATAGCTGACTAGTTGGCAGTTTGACTGGGGCGGTCGTCTTTAATAGAGTAGCAAAGTACATCCAAATAGATTAAAATTTTAGATAATATTTACTTTTTAATTAAATAGTAAATATTCTGACAAATAATTTTATATTGTTAATTATTATTAATAATAATTACTTTAAAATCAATTTTTATATTTCATTAATAAGGTATGCTAGACATTAAATGGAAGTTAATGAACCATGAAAGGTTCTGTAGAGTGCAATGACGGTAAGCATGCTTAACTGAAAGACTTAATAGTCGAACAGATACGTAAGTAGGGCATAGTGACCCTTTGCTATATTATGGAATAGACAGGGATCAATTGATAAAAGTTACGCTGGGGATAACAGCCTAATAGCCAGCGAGAGTACACATTGTCCTGGCTGTTTGGGACCTCGATGTCGACTTAATTTATCCTCCAGGGGCAAAACCTTGGAAGGGTTCGGCTGTTCGCCGATTAAAAAATTACATGAGTTGGGTTTAATACGACGTGAGTCAGTATGGTCCCTATCCTTTTGAGGGACAAATAGTAAAAAGGGGTAGACCTTCTAGTACGAAAGGACCAATAGGCTGTGTTTCTCTAGTGTACCAATTGTAATATTAAATAATTTGTATAATAAGTTATTAAATTAACTTAACCAAATTATAAAACTTTGCATAGTTGGGTAGCCACAAACATATTAGATAATTACTGAAAGTATATCAAGTTCGAATCTATCCCCTAGATACTATCAATGAATTTATCTTTGTTAACTATCACGAGTGGTTATTATTACTTTCCTAATTTTAATCATTTCTTGTAATCGGTATAAAATATATATACTACAATTTTATACTATAGTTATTCTATATTGATAGGAAGTATTTAATTATATATATGTATATTATGTATATTTAGCAATATGAGTTACAAATATTGTAATAATACACAAAGAGATTAAAAATTCATAAATAAAGAAATAGATCATTTCTTAGATAGGATGCAAATGAATTGATTGTAAAATCATAAGTTTAGCATTACTAATTTTTAAAAAAGACTTGATGTTTTAGGTTGTCAAAATTAAAAAAACAAACAAAATAATAATATTTGTAATAAGTAAATAAATATTTATTTTATTACTTCTTTTTTTAATATAAAACTATTTTATAATAGTTATTATATATTAATATTATAAATTAAGATTATTACTCTTAATATTATTATATTAAAAGGAACAAAACAATTATTCTTCGATTTTATTAAAAGATTTTATTTTAAATACATAAAGTAAAATTAAAAATTTTAATAAAAGAATTGATTAAGATAAATCTTAGTATGCCTTATTTTTAATATAAAATTATTTTATCTAAATATAATATTATATTAGTTAAATATAATTTATATACATAAGTTATTAAATTCAGTGTTTTATATTATTTATATTAAAAAATATAAGTAATAATACTGTAAAATTAAACTAAGACTGATTGATTTTAAAAATTTTTATAAATATAAACAATGTTACAAAATATATCAATTTTAAATACTTTATATAATGATGCTCCTCAACCTTGGCAATTAGGATTCCAAGATTCTGCTTCATCAGCCTTTACAGGTATTGTTGATTTACATAATTCTATTTTCTTTTATTTAGTTGTTATTTGTATAGGAGTTTTCTGGGCTTTAGGTTCTATTGCTTACTTCTATAGTTATAATAAATCTCCTATTGTATATAAATATCTTAACCATGGTACTTTAATAGAATTAATCTGGACTATAACACCAGCTTTAATTTTAACAATTATTGCTTTCCCTAGTTTTAGATTATTATATTTATTAGATGAAGTAACTTCACCAACTATAACAATTAAAGTAGTAGGTCATCAATGGTATTGGTCATATGAATATAGTGATTATGTAACAGAAAGTGGACAATCTATTGAATTCGATTCATATATGATCCCTGAATCAGATTTAGAATTAGGTCAATTTAGATTATTAGATGTAGATAATAAAATGATTATACCTGTAGATTGCCACATAAGATTAATTGTTACAGGTGCAGATGTAATCCATAGTTTTGCTGTACCATCATTAGGAATCAAAATTGATGCTACACCAGGTAGATTAAATCAATGTTCTATCTTAGCTGAAAGAACAGGAACTTTCTATGGTCAATGTTCAGAAATTTGTGGAACATGGCATGGATTTATGCCTATAGCTATAGAAGCAGTTTCAGTTCAAGATTACTTAGCTTGGGTAGATTCAATGTAATAATAATTAATTAACTTATTAATTTTTTTATTAAAATAAAATTTAGAATAATAGTAATTTGCTCCCCTCCTATTATTAATAAGATAATAAAACAAAATTTTGTTTTTATATAAGTTAATTTAATAAAGTAGAAAATTTGTAATTTGTCTAATTTATACAAATTTAATAATAATATAACATATATTGTATTATATTATTAGTATAAGGGATATTTTGCCTATATATTATATTCTAAATAAATCTTATAAACTAATAATATTTATTTAATAGTCTGAAATAAATATTAATTAAATTATTTAATAATATTTATTAATAATTAAATAATTTAAAACTAATTAAATTTACATAATATTATACATTTTAAAATTTTATAATTTATTTTTATTTTAAAAGAGATTTATAATTTATATATTTTCATTTGTATTTTAGTTTTAATTTATTAAAGGAATTAAGGGGAAATCTGATAATTGGTAATCAACTGTACTTGCACTACTGTAATGATAGTTCGAGTCTATCTTTCTCCATACCATAAATTAAATTAATATAAATTAATAATAAAAAATATATTTATAAGCTTCGGTTGCTTAAGGGTTAAAGCGTTCGTCTGAAGATCGAAAGACAGTGGTTCGACTCCATTCCGAGGCATTCTATTGTTTAATTATTTAATATTTATATATAAGCCTGAATAGTTTAATTGGTAAAATTACTTACTTGTAATAAGTCGTTGGCGGTTCAAGTCCACCTTTAGGCATATTAATTCAATTAAAAAATAAAAGAGTATATAAAGAAAATATAAAACTAATTAATTATTAAATATATTAATGTTTTGTTTATGAGTTATAGTATAATTGGCAAAACGTCTTCCTTTGGCGAAGAATTTCCTCGTTCGAATCGGGGTAACTCAAGATAGAGTTATATTCTGATATTTTGGATATTTATTTTTAGTTAATAAATTTTTATTTATAATAAATTATACTTATTAATCTTAAAATTGTTTTAATATCTTATTATATATATCTTCCTTAAGTTGAAAATATGTAAGTTGGAAGTATAACTCAAAAGGTAGAGTGTTTCACTTTTAATGAAACGGTTGAGAGTTCGAATCTCTTTACTTCCTATATAATAATTATTATTTGTATTAATATAATTAATATATTAGTAGTATATTTTTATATTTAATTAATTAAAGAGCATAGTATAATTGGTAATATAGTGATCTCCAAAATCGTTGTTAGGTGTTCGAGTCGCCTTGCTCTTGAAAATATTAAGTAATTAAAAGGGTCCTTAGCTTAATAGGTAGAGTTTCTAATTGTCACTTAGTAGGATACCAGTTCGAATCTGGTAGGACTCGTAATAAATAAAATAAATTTTAACTAAATAAAAAAATAATATACTAAATAATTATAATTACTATACTAATTAAAAGAGTAATATTATTTAAATTATAATATACGTCAGACACTATCTTTAAATTATATATTTTATAATACTTATGTTAGCTGCAGCAAAATTCATCGGTGCAGGATTAGCTTGCTCAGGTTTAATTGGTGCCGGATTAGGTATCGGACAAATCTTTGCTTCATTAATCGCTTCTACTGCTAGAAATCCTCAATTAAGAGGACAATTATTCGGTTACGCAATTTTAGGATTCGCCTTAGCCGAAGCTACAGGATTATTCTCATTAATGATTGCTTTCTTATTATTATACTCATAATTAATATTAAATATTAATTAGAATTAAATATTAATTAATTGATCAATTTAATTTTTATCTCCCCCCCATAAAATATAATTTTGTTTTAATTTTAAATCAATAATAAAACAAAATTAAAAGAGTGATATAAATTTATATAAATTTAACGAGTATAGTTAAGTTGGTATAACCTCTACCTTCCAAGTAGATGTGATCAGTTCGAGTCTGATTACTCGTATAAATATAAAAAAAAAAATAAAATTTTTGTAAATCTTAGGCATTTATGCTTATAGCATTGAAATGTTCGATTCCCTTTACTTGTAATTGAAGAAGTATGAGGCATTAATAAAAATAATTGCTTTTTAAGATAATTTAAATTATTTATTTAAAATAGACTATTTTATATTTTTCATGAGAGTAAATAATACTTTAGCTCCTAATATAGGATACAACCTATAAATAGAAGTGATACTAAAAAATTATCTAATTCATAAATATTTATATAATTTTTTATAAAGTAAAATTAATAAATAAGGTACTTCTTAAATATAAAAACATCTTTAGTTTAATGGAAAAAGCATTTGTACTTCGATGCAAAAGAATATTGGTTCAAATCCAATAAGATGCTAAGATAGTTAATATTTGTATTATAGTATTAAAAGAATAGATTCTTACCAAATTCAAACTGATATTTTCCGATTAGGAATTAAGTTATTTTTCCTATTAAATTCCAGAATATTAACAGAGGGGGGTTAAAGTTGTTTTATTTCTTTATAATTATCTAATATAAATGCTTTTGTTCCAACTAATTTATTATTTTTATAAATTAATTTTCTTTTCTTTTATTAGCAGTAGGTATTAAGGTATATACTTGAGATTTAATTGAAATAGAACCTTTATCAATAAATCTAAACCATTTACTTTGATCTAATTCTAATGATTTATTTTCTTCTAATAATGATTTTAAATTATCAAAACTTATGGAATTTTTAAACCCTTTAATTTTAGTTATAATTTTTCCATTATTTAATATTCCACCATAAACTTTAGGTGCTAATGCTACAAATTCTTTATATTATTTAATATTAGATTTAACAACAATATTTGTAATATTAATAATCTTATCAATATTAAATATTATGCTATTTGTTAATTTTACTTTATAACCTATCTCTTATCTAAGCTAAAGATGTATAATTAGATTATAAGATTTTATTTCCGGTTATTTGTAATTAAATTTTACTTTACAAGTAAAGGGAATCGAACCCTTAAGTGCTATAAGCATAAATGCCTAAGATTTACCCGGTTACCTGAGATTACGGCATACTTGTTGATATAATATGTATTTTATATAAATTTTACTAATATAATTATTAAATATTAATTAAAGATAATTACAATCGTAAATATTTTCTTAATATTTATGTTTTGTTTTTGTTTTTTATTAATATAGGGAGTAGAGTAATCGAAACTCTGTCTGTAAAGTGTAAATTTACTGCTATACCACTCAGCTAACCCCCTAATATTTAGAATATTAAACTTCTATTCTTATATTAATTAATGTAATAAAATCCTAAATTTAATAATTAACTTAAGTTAATTATAATATAATTTATATTTATTTAATTTTTAAAAAAGAAAATACAAATTGGAGGGGGGTTATATACTCTACGTTTTATTTTTCAGCAGCACCTTCCAGTACGGCTACCTTGCTATGACTTTTGAGATGTTACTCAATTTAATTCGTTGGGTTCAGTTTTTTCTTAACAATCACGTTTATAAATTAGACCAGATTATATATTATTACATATGTTACTATTGAGTAATAATATATTCAAATAGTTAATAAGCATGTTCCATTTATCCAATTAAGGAAAATCTAATCTTAAACTAATACTTTAATTTTAAAAATTTACAAAATAATTAAAATTGAAATTTGTACTAATTAATTAAGTATTTAAGTACTTATAATTATTATTTGAATACTCATATAAAGATTAATTTATACTTTCTATCAAATAGATTGAAAATAAGAAAATAAGAACAATACACATCTTCCTTAAAATCAAGCTCCTTCCCAGCGACAGACGGTTAGTTCATCCTGAATGCTTAATTCACCGTTGCGTAATGATCAACGATTACTCGAAATTCCTTTTTCATGTCACCGAGTTTCAGATGACAATTCAACTAATTTAATAGTTAACTTTCTTTAATGATTAGCTCCTCCTTACTCCTTGAATTTTTATTCAGAAATATAATTTCTAAATTATTTAGGAACAGAATTGCATCACTTTGTAAAAGTTTTTGTGGCACGTCTATAGCCCAGTTCATAAGGGCCATAATGACTTGTCTTAGCCCCAACTAGCATCTTATCAACACTATTATGTATTAAGTATAAATTAATACTAGGGATTTCGTCCGTTTACGGATTTAACCAAACTTCTCACGACACGGACTGACGACAGCCATGCAACACCTGTAATCTTACAATAATTTACTTAATTTATAAAATATAAAAAATTGCTTTTCAATAATTTATTCAATTTAAATAAACATTAATAAGAATATACAAGAACTGGTAAGATTTTACGCGGATTATCGTATTAAATAACATGCTTCACTTCGTTTGCTTCAAGACCGACTAATTTTTTTGTTTTCAACTTTGCAGTCTTACTAACAAGGCGGAATGGTCATCGTGTTAACCTCGTCACTAATATCTATATAATAAAATATAATATAGTTATATATTATTTTGTTATTATATTTTAAATTTTTAATAACTACCATTCATCGTTGACTGAGAGAGATAATTAGGTCTCTAATCTAAGTTTCTTATTCTCCCCTTCGTTTCTGAGCGTCAATCTTAAGTAGATAAATAGCTTTAACCTTTAGTACTCCACATTATTATAAGTTGTCAGTCCCAATTAATTATGTTGTTTAGCTTACCCTCTTTTAGATTCTAGCTTTAATTAGAATATAATTTATTTAGCTATAAGAATTTATTATTTTATAATAATATTATTATATTTTTTTAAAGCCGCCTACACACCCTTTACGCCTGATTATGACGATTAACGTTTGCGTCTAAGGTCTTACCGAGTCTTCTGGCACCAAATTTAGACGACACTAATAGTAAGATAATATCATTATTTTCTCTTACCTTATCTTAATATTAAAAATTAAGATTTCAGTTAGCTAGTTCACTCTTGCGAGCATTGACTAATATTCTTGACTGCAGGTAATTTTATATTACTTGGGGTATTTTCACTCCCAATGTGGCCATATGTTCTTTCAAACTTGGCTTTTGATCGTAGACTTGGTAGGCCGTTACCACTACCAACTATCATAATCAAAGTAAATAGAATCTTAAAGCAGAAAAATTCCTTTTTAAAGTAAAATAGCTAATTTTACCTTAATCATTTATTCCTAATACATTATTTAAAATTATTAATAAGCTTAATTAGTCAAATAATAATAATTATAAAAATAATAATATTAGTAATAACTATATTAATATAATTCATTAAAATTTATTTTAATGTTAAATTAATATAATACGAAAATACTCATAAAATTGTGTAAGACTATTTTTTATTTTCTTTTCTGATTAATTATCTCCTATTTATGAAGACTTATAAGGTATCTTATTTACTATACTCACCTCTACACCTTATTTCTTAGAATAAACCTAAAATTACTATCAGAAATAACGATTTGCATGTCTTAAAACTACTGAATAACGTTCAATCGGAACCAAAATTAAATTCTTACTAAAAATTGAACAATTAAATATTAATTGTCTTATTTTATATGTTTTTCACAATATTTTATATCTCTTTTAAAATTGAATATGAATAATTAATTTTTTATTTAATTAAATTAATTATATAAATTTTTATTACTCATAACACGGGCACTGTCGGATTTGAACCGACGACTCTTTTGGAGTACTCGTTTTCAAGACGAGCGCCATAAACCAGACTCGACCAAGTACCCTATCTTATTTGCTATTATAAGACCGAAGGGAATTGAACCCTTATAATATCCATTATGAGCGAACTGCATTAACCAATTATGCTACAGTCTTAAAAAAATTAATATATTATATATTATAAGGTATATTTTATATTCTTTATGTATATCTATTTAAATATATCTCTCTTAATAATATTAATAACTGAAGAGTTTAGGAATCGAACCTAATGTGGTCTGAGACCAATTCTTTTACAGAGAACCACCATTACCAATCGGATCACCTCTCCTTCAAAATAAAATAAATTATTATATAAACTTCTTTTAATTTAGGTTTATAATATTAAAATTTTTAGAATAATAATTTTATTAATTAGGTTACTTATTCATTAAATTTAAGTTATTCAAATTTAATATTAAAAAGGAGGGGATGGTAACTATTAATTTAATAATTAAAAATCTAATAATAAAAATTATTCATGAGTATTAGTTAAAGAGATAGCTCCAGATCCTATTTCTAATACAAATCCTATAGTTAATACTAAGAAGAAGATTAAACCTATTACAAACCCATAAGTACTTACTTGATATAAAGTAACAGCTAAAGGGAATAATAATAAAATTTCTAAATCAAAAACTAAGAATAACATAGCCACAATATAGAAATGAATTTGGAAAGTAGATCTAGTTTGTCCTTCAATAGCTAAGAAACCACATTCATAAGCAGATGCTTTAGCTTCATAAGCATTTTTAGGTGCTAATAAAAGATTTAAAGCTAATAAAATAATTGCTAAAACTGGAACAATTATAAATAATGTCATTATATTATTCATGATATATTATATTTTATAAAATAATAACATTGATAGTAACTGAACACTATTTAAAATTATTGTAGGTTTAATTAAGAATAATAATATTCCTAATGTTAAACTAGATATTAAAAAACTATGAAAATTATTTAATACTAATTCATTACTTTCTGTAGTACTAGATTTAACATTTGTTTCCTCTGTATGTAATACTCTTATTATTTTTATGTAATATGATGCACTTATAACACTAGTTAATATAGCTATAATACCTATTAAATAGTATTGACTATCAATAGCAGAATATAATACATAATATTTAGAGAAGAAACCAATTAAAGGTGGAACACCAGCCATTGAGAATAAACAAATAGTTAAACTTAAACTTAAAATAGGATTATGGAAGAATTGCCCTTTTAATTGAGATATAAAATTAATATCTGAATTAATTAAGTTATTATTAATTAAATTATTTTTATTAATAATATATCCAAATGCTAATAAGATTAAGAATACATTTAAATTTGTTAAACTATATTGAATTATATAAAAATATAAAGCTTCTATTGAACTTGCTGAATTTACAGCTAAAGCAATTAAAATAAATCCAACATGAGAAATAGTACTATAAGCTAATAATCTTTTAATTCTAATTTGTGATAATCCAACAACTGTACCTATAATTAAAGATAATAATGCACTTAATAATAATAAATGTTTAATTTCTACTATTTTATAATTAGTATAATTTAAGAAAAATACTGGCAAGGAATTAATATTATCTAAGGCTAATAAAGAAGTTGATAAATTTAATCCATTTATTATTTCAAATAATAAGAATATTATAGATATTTTAGGCATTATAGTCAACCAAATAGTTACTATAGTAGGACTATTATCATAAACATCAGGAGCCCAATTATGTAATGGTGCTGCTGCTATTTTAAATAATAAACCTAAGAAAATAAATATAATTCCTAATGTTATACCTAATGTAATAGGTTCATGGTAGCTAAAGGCATGTAAAACAGAATTTAAACTATATAAAGATTCAAAATTAGTAATACCTGAATATGAGTAAATTAAAGCTACTCCTAATAGTATCACACAAGATGATAAACCACCTAATAAGAAATATTTTAATCCTGCTGCAGTAGCTGATTCAGAATCTCTATATAAAGTAGCTAAAATATAAACTCCAAAAGATTGTAATTCTAAACTTAAATACATTGAGATAAAATCTGATGATGACAATAATAATGAAGATCCTAAAGTACTAAATATTACTATTAAAGAATACTCAGTAGCTGGATTATTTACATAAGTTAATTTCTCTGATTCTAAATTAAAATTAGAATTATTTTTGTAACTATTTTTTAATAGATGTTTATTAAATATAGGCCAAGCTGTTAATATTAAAGCACCTATAATATATATAAAAATATCTATTATTTGTGATGTAATAGTTACATGGAATAAACCACTATATATACCTAAACCTGATTCAATCGATTGAATATATAAGGAATTAAAAGATAAACCTGCGGCATAAATAAATATAATAGCAGTTAATCGTATAAATAAATTAGGAGACAAATTCATTCTAATAGAAGGAATGGCAATAGCCATAATTAAGATTAATATACTAATAAAAATCATTAAAAACTTAAATACCCTTATATAAATATATTCTAAATTAAATATTTTAATAAATTATTTTAAATTTTTATAAAAATAATAATTTATATTTCTTTATACTTTTATGTTTAGACAATTATAAATATGATTATATATAACATTAATATAATAATTTATAATATTTTATTACTTAATATTATTAATAAATAATAAATAAAATTGGAGGGGATTTTAAATATTAAATCTGTATTATTTGTGTGTAATAATTTTTTTCTACTATAATTATTATATTTCTGAATTAGTAACTAAATTAATATTATAATGATATTCTTAATATATCTATTTATTAGAATATTAATATTAGAATCTAGATTTTCTTGAGATAAAAATAGTAGCTACCATTGCTAATAATAATAATATACTACAGATTAATAATAAAGCTGCACCATATGTATATAAATTATGCCCTATAGCTTCAATATGTAAAAAATTAGTAATAGTTATATCAGCAATAGAAGGATTAAATGAAGTTAATACATTGACTAAAGATGAATTATTAACTGTTAAGAATAAACTATTAATAATATTAGTTAAATCAAAGAACATAGAGATAATAGAGACATTGTTAATTTGGAAAGGTAATATAGTGAATATTATATAAATAAATAAAGAACCTATAGCTAATGCTAATGGGAAATTTTGTGTATATTGAGATCCTGTTTCTAAAATATCTGTTAATTTTATATTAATCATCATTATTACAAATAAGAATAATACAGTTATAGCTCCAACATATAATAAAATATATGAGATACCAATAAATTCAACACCTAATAAAATTAAATAACCAGCAATATTAAAGAAAACTGAAATTAAAAATATAACAGCTAATACAGGATTAGTAGAAGTTATAACTAATAAACTAGAAAGAATAGCACCAAAAGCTAAAATGTTTAATAATAAATTTTTCATATGTAAAAATTAAATTTTATGCCTACGTTTTACCGTTCGTAATATTTATATATTACAACTAAAGGCTGAATTCATTAAATATTAATAGTTTATACTAATACTTAAGTAGGTTTTACCTTGAATTTATGACCTTAATTTTTATTTTAAAATAAAGGCAGAGTTCCTTTTGAACAAAAATCAATAAAAACGTAAATATATGTAGTATAAAAAAATTGTTTATAATTCATTTATTCACGTACTTATAAATATAAGTGTTTATAGATATAAGTATTTAATCGCTATTAACTGCGAATAATAATTAATAACAGGGGATTAATAAGTAATTTAACTAATCTAAATATAATTAAATTAATTAAAATATACAATACAAAGTTAATATGGATAATATAATCCTATAAATTACAAGATATAAATAAACCAGATATATCTTTATTTTAAAAAATTATTTAAATATAATCCTGTTGATACAGATATACTAAATGAACCTCTTCTATTTTTATTTGAAAATCTGGCAGTTTCAACCAATACTGCTTTTTTTCTTGCTAAACTTCCTATTTTATCAGTTTTAACTGTTTTTCTTGGCACTATTTTTTGTGTTGGGAATCTTCCAGCAAATTTAATAGTTAATCCAGTTAAATAACCAGGTATAACAGAGAATCTTTTTCTTTGAATATTAGCAGTAGGTTTAGTAATTAATGCTGATTTATAAATTTTACCTAATAATCTTCTAATTTTAATATTTTCAGAGAAATAAGATAATAAATTAACAATAATATTAGGATCATAGAAAGGATAATGTAATCTAATTAATTCTAATTGAACAGGTTTATTAAAAATTTTACTTAATAATTGAGATAAAATCTTTAATTTCTGAT
>JBBPMW010000086.1:0-31477 GCA_038090535.1 Tylopilus alboater | reverse complement strand
AGGACCTAGTTTGTCACGAATGATACGTCGAACCTCTGTTGGTGAGGCCGATGAGATCGAGTAGTCTTTCAGCGTGAGTGATTGTAGATTGGTGAGGAGATCAGTACCCTCCAAGGTTAAAAGAACCTAGGGAACGGGTCGGGCAACCGTGTGGGACACTCGATGTCAAAGGAAGATGTCCGACTTACGACTGAAAGAGCCTAGGGAACGGGTCAGCCAACCGTGTGAGACACTCGATGTCAAATGACTTACGGCTGGAAGCGTATCCGAACGCAGAGAGTTGACTAGCAATGTAAGCGAGTTCAGGAGAGCCAATTTCTTCCACGCAGGATCATCAAACATGCTTCGGATCACGTCGTGGATTATGCCGACCCAAACGTCAACCGCAAGCTCCAGTGCTTCGAGAGACTGCGGTACTTGCGTCAGGATCACGTGCAACTGCTTCATGTACTCATCCCGGGCCATACCCGAAGGTCTGGAGTAACTGCAGAAGCGGAGGTTTGTGAGGGCGGACAAGGAATGCCAATCGATTTGGTTGAAACACTTGTAATCTATGGCAAGAGTGCGTAGGTACCGGGCATCGATGGCTGCGATAGGTTGGCGAGCCCCACCCTGGCAAAAAGACACCCGAAGGCAAGACACCTTGACCTTGACCCTCTTCTCCGGTTCAACATCCGCAGGACCTCCCAAAAATTGGCACCAATTGAACGAGAGTTTCTCGAGCGATGGTAGCATTGCCATCGCATTCCAGTGGTCTGCGTCCACAAAGCTCTTTGAGAACTTGAGCTCGCGGATGTTTGTCATGTGTAGCATTCCAGAGATGCATTTGTTAACAAATAGTCGGACTGTCCATGAGCCTGTCTCGTCGAGCTTCCAGTCCGCGAAGTGGCATACTCTCACTATCTTGGCAAGGGCCAGTGCCAACGGCTGCTTTGCGGCGATTTGCGTGCACAACGTGGTTTCGCGCGGTGTACTGTAACTGGCATCCAGGCTACGGAATATGTCCACGTTGCGGAATAGAGAGCCAGAGAACTCCACGAATTCGTATATGCGGGGAAGGCAGAAATTGGCGAAGAACCTGCAAACGCAGGAAAGGTTGATGAATATTCGGAGTTGTTCTGGCGTCAGACGCCCTGTGGGTGGTGCAATGTGTTCCAATATGTAGAAATATATCTCGTTTGGTATGATAGGCAGGATTCGATCCGCTCTTTTTCGATCCGGAGCTGGCGAAGACAACGAAATCGAAGTTGACGGCAAAGGGCAAAGGTAGAAAGATAGTACGAACTCACTGGACCACTCGAAGAGCGACATGATTGGAAATAAAGTTCGGAATACGTCTTTTGACTTTTTCAGCGATGGCTTGTGGTACAAGATCAATTCATGCCACACTCAGGTCACACATTGAGGCTGAACTCAAACCTTCGAATGTATCATCAAAGCCTTGCGGCCAGTAGTAAAGATTATCAAAAATTGTTACATGTTATTTCAGGTATATGCCACTGATTAGGAACGACAGTCATATCATAGACTTCCCTCGACTCCCTCAGTGCACGTTGAGCCGCACCAGAGGACACATCTGAGCCGGGCCGACTGCCCCTCATCCACCAAATGGAACCGTCTCGTATACATCTACATACTTGAGGCGTGAGGCGGGATCCGGATTGTCATGAAGGATACCCCGAGCTTCTGTGGGTGTTATCGAGTAGCCTTCCAGCGTGAATGCTTGTAGTTCTGCGAGGGGACCAATACCCTCCAGGCTGTGGAAATGACCTCGTTCTCCCACGGCGATTCAGACACTCGGAACAAAAATCGAAGGCAATACCTCGCACGATGATGTTACACAGAAGTCTATCCTCGGTGCACGGACCAGATGGTCCAACGAATTTTGATTGATGCACAGTGTATGCGTGATGAAATGAGGATACAGCAGAATAAGATAACAAGCAGAAGAGGTGATCAATCGAACAGCCCAAAGCCCTATGAAACGACGCCGACAGTCAGTCACACAAAGGTAATCCAGCCGAGCGTGACTGGCGAGTACGCACCATGTCATCGTCTGACTCCTCCTTCTCTTCCTTCTTCTCTTCTTCTTTGGCTTCTTCTGCGGCGGCTGCAGGGGCGCCACCAGCAGCGCCAGCTGGGGCAACCCCCACGGCTGGTGCACCTCCACCAGCACCGACGTTCGATAGCAGATCCTTGATGTCCTTGCCCTCTAGTGCCTTTGCAAGGAGTGTTGCCCAGATGGGCTCAAGGTCAACATCCGCCGCAGTCGCCAATGCGACGATCTTGTCGGCCTAATAGAGTCTGGGTTGGGAGGATCGGGTCGGACACTACGTATCGACGTACCGTGATTTCGATGCCGTCGTCGGCGAGTATGAGGGCGGCGTATGTCGCTGCGAGTTCTGAGGCCTGTCGAACTAAATTAGCTAAACCTGATCTAGGAATCGGTGGTACATCCCCAGACTCGTCCGGCCATCCAGCCTGCGTGATCACGACTAACGAGTTCCAGGGTGGATAGAGACGTCCAAGCGGCTCTGATAAACGAGGAAAACGAGGACTGACCATTGTTACAGGCGTTAAGTGCGGGGGAGGCGGGTCGTCGACGGTGGTGGATGGCTAGACTGTCCTGCTCGGTATGACTAGTAGGAATTGTCCCACGATCGCACAGCCACAGTATTTCCCGATTCGATCTCCGTGCGGCGAGTATTTCGCTGCACGGCCGCAATCTCTGCCCCCTCACGGTGAGCAAGAAGTTGGTCAGGTCAGTACTGCACCTCAGATCATCCCTGTAAATGTAGCATCAGCTATTTATTGACCATCTTACTGAACATGTTCTCATCAGGACTGGAATTACCTTCATGGCTCTGCGTTGCGTCATCCGCGCTGGCAGTGAATAATCCGATGGAATCCTTAGATGATGATACATCATGATCGAGTTTGAACACGCAATGGCCAGATGGTTAACGAAAATGAATGCGAATAGCCTAGTACAGCAGGGAGAACGTTCTCGCCAGTTGAAGCGGATGGTGCTGTCCGAGTACTTTAAGGGAAGATAACGACTCCTGGAGCACGACAACTCAGAGGTTCAAGCATCACGACAATTTTTGCAAGTAGATTCGAATCGTATTCCCCGTCGTTCCCGATGAGATAACCAAGTATATCATTACACAGAAATTGTCCAACTTTTATATCATGACGCTTCGTTTACTTCACCACTTCGAAGGTCTGCATCAAGAGGATTTAGAACGTGATCAACAGTCCATTGCGTTTGGACACTCACCCAAATGTTCCATTGACCGCTTGAAGTGGCGTCGCAAGACCATCGGCAGTGTTCAGGAATACAGTGTTCCCCCACCATGTAAGTATGTTGTTCGCACCAATCGTGCCGTTGTCAGGGTATTGAAGACAGAAGAAAATAAGGATAATCGAACATGCAAGACCGGTGTCGAGCGCAGCGGAGAGGACGTCTGTGTGTGTGCGAGGCACGAGGGATGAGTGAGCGTGGATGACATATAAGTCGGGGTGATACCTACAATTATACTTTGTCCACCAGGAGAAGTGGCGTCTACGGATGAGGTATTGGAATATGAAGCCGACGATACCCCATGTAACGTAGTTGACAGCCGATGCGGGAGGGATGTACCCAGTCCCACTGAAAAGGACAGGGAAGCTAGGTCATGTGTCAGTTCCGAGACTAGACGGCTAAAGGAACATGACATACTTGAGATAGCGGACCCAGCTGTTAGGCCATCTCTTCTGGGCGAGCCACGCAATAACTGGACAGAGAGCACCGAGGAGGAAGAACCAGACCAGGTTGTAGTATACTTGGCCACTGGAGAATTGGCGTTGAGGACCAATAACACCCCACTGAATTAAAGGGCACAATGTGAGCTGTGGAGCTGCCAAGTCAAAAACTCGTTTTTGATGACGTACGATTACAGAGGCAGTCCCGAACACTTGTGTGCTGGGGCAAATGAAGCCATTCTTCTGCTTAGGACTGCACATGTCGGGTATATTGGTAAACATCCAGGCCTGAACGCCCAGTTGGACGGTCCCGGAAATTACAGTAGCAACCACCTGACATGCAAACATCGTCCGAGGAGGAATCTTCATGTAATGACCAAGTTTGAAGTCGGAGGCGAATTGAAGTGCTTGGTACATCGTGATGTATCCCCAAGTCTTGAACAACATCATGGCGAGAGGACGACCGGGTATAGCGTAGCCAACGATCAATTCGGTGATAACGTTGAGACCGATTTGTTGGTTGGTGATAGCTTGGATCATACCAATGGGAATGATGTAGAGGTACGCGATCAAAAGAGCCAGCACGAAACCCCAGACAGGGAATTCGGTCGGCCAAACCTCGATACAGATGATGCCGAATACGAACATGACCACGAAGACGCACATGTACCACCATTCGGGAACTCGAGGATACTTGGACATGAGACGAGCGTGGATGTCCGGTTGCTCGTGAAGAGCTCGGCGCGCCTGGGTCCAGATCTGTTTGCGGAAGAACAGGATAGCGTGGACGATTGTAGCTGTGATGGATGCGAATGAAAGGCCATATGCAAGTGCAAATGTGGTCGACAGGAACAGAGGGCTGTATTCCTCGTAAGCAGTGAGGTTGAGTTGATTGTTCGGTGTGAGGATCTTTGTCACGTTGTAAGGGGCACCAGTGTTGTCGTATGAGATTCGTGACTGCATGGGCATGTACGCCGCATACCAAGTATTCGTGAAATGGATGATAGGTGCCACGATCCAGAAGAAGAAGACGAAGCCTGCGATGACGTTTGCTTCTGCCCACCACGGGGTAGCGAGTGGACTGGTGATATAAGTAATCTGAGCCCAATCGAAGGTAATGAGACTCATTCCGAGACCACTCTGGTAACCGAAGAGCTGGTTGACGACGACGTTTTCGGGAGCAATCCAGCATACCCAGGTGAAGTAGCTGAGCGCCTGGAAAAGATAGCCGGGTAAAAAGTACCAACAAAGACCACCCAACCAGACGTATGTGAAGAATCGGCCACGCGAGAGACCCCCACGGGTACCCATACCGGCATAGACTTGGGCATGCAGAGTGTTGAACAGCGCGCAGTTAACCAAGTTCGCGGGCCAAACTGGAAGGTTGAGTCAGGAAACAGTAGTGCAGGAAGGATTCTACATACTCATGGAAGGGGGCTCTACCAGGAAGCGTCGCATGACACCTCCGAGGGCAAAGCCGATCATCTGTGTAGACATCACCAGCATCCATTGATCTGCGCAAGATGTCAGTGTCAGAAGTATTGATATCCAAGAACACACACAGGCAAAGTTGAATATCTGATTGTAGTACACTCTCTGCACCGCGATAATATCGGTCTACCAAATTCTATTGAGTCAAGAGTATGGACGAGATAGCATTGCAGACGTACGGCGTATGCGGACTGATAACCGATAGTTGCCATCATTGTCACCAAAACGTGTTCTTTGATCGTGAATGGGCCGGGATTAATCGAGATGCCGAAAATCCTCCAGTTCGGCAAAAATTTTGCCCACAATTGCCCCATTGGGAAAGAAAGAAGCTGTGCGACATTGTTGGTGACGGTGACGGAGGGGTACCGGAAGAAAAAGAATTGGTTCAAGCCGGGCACGATGATTGACCATATGATACCTGGAGAAAGGAATGACTGAGTTCCAATAAGAGCAAGTTCTCAAAACCCAATACATACCCATTACCCATGCACGGAATGTGCCAGAAGGAATGCTGGTATCGTCCGTGTTTGCGACAGCCGATCGCACCTCGGGGTAGGGGGAGTCATCCTCTGTCGACTGCTGTTAGAGATTGCCTGAATGAGAGACACGGTATGCCAACCGATTATCCCAGCGAGGGCCTCTTCCTTGTTGATATTGGGATCATCAAAATCCTCAATGGGAAGAGCCGCGTTGAGAGCTGCTGCTGAAGAGAATCATTGTCGTGAGTGAGTGTCGGCAGGCTGGGGAGCGAGCAGCTACCTTCTTGCTTCTCCCTGTCGGCAGAGCCGAGGCTATTGCGTTCCTCGTAAACCGACATTGGACGGGGGTAACACAGGGTGGAAAAAGCGATCGTGCGACGGATCGCTTTTTGTAGGAAATGCAGGGGATTTCAAGGATCGAGAATGACGGAAATAGCATTCGCTTTGGGACGGGGGAATGCCGCTCTAGTTCCCCCGATGCGATCTCGCCAACGGATTTGGTATTTGGCACCTTGTTGAACCTACGCGCTAGGC
The DNA here is from genome assembly GCA_038090535.1 of Tylopilus alboater. Lineage (NCBI taxonomy): Eukaryota > Fungi > Basidiomycota > Agaricomycetes > Boletales > Boletaceae > Tylopilus > Tylopilus alboater. The sequence goes on along the minus strand of JBBPMW010000086.1, from coordinate 25,229 downwards.
ACGGTGGTCCTGCGAACATCATTCAGTTGCACACTGTCCTTTCCACCTTTTCGTCGAGACCATGCGGTCCTTCTGTCACGTGAATGATAAGCCCGTCGCCTCCACGTCCTCCGGCACTTTTCGTCCGTTTCGTGCTCGGCAAGAATTCTTCTTCTACCCAGTACATCTTCCTCACGCGTCGCAAAATTTTTGCCATCTACTTTTATCGTTTGGGCCCATCAGGTGCAGAGCTTACCAATCTTACCAGCCTTCAAGTTGAAGACCCGTCAAAAACGTAATAGTGCATGACCGGCCATCAGTGGATCCGACATTTGTAGTCCCCGGGCCATTGTCGGGTCAGGGATAGAGCCAACTTGAAGTCTGCACATCTTATGAACAGGTTAGACTGGTAGCTGCCCCAGATTCTGGCGTTTGTTCGGTCATCAATCTACCCGGCAGGTTAGTATGCTCAAGCTTTTCTTGTAAGTTCTTTCATACTGAACTCCGAGTCCGAGTGCCTCGCGAGATCTGATCACGATTTACCTGTCTTTGCGTGCCTCTGCCAGATAAACCGGGGCTGAGCGCTGAGTTTTGCCGTGCTGGCTCTGTGACCGGGCCATCGTGATGTGTATGCAAACGTTCATGGCCGTAGTACGAAGATGCCGACAGTGCTCTTTTGCGTTCCCGAAGGTCCCCGCCGCATACGTCATTTTCACCGAAAACAAGTTGGTCAGGCTCCTAACTTTCAAACACTGATACGATCTATTATTGTCACCCTCGCCGTAATTGCATGTGTGAATTCATATTTGGCTGCGTGTTGTGTCAGAGGAGACTATCGACCGAGCTGGGAGCACGAGGAGATCATGCCGAGTTGCAACCCAGTGAAACCACCATGTGTCCACCTATGAACCGCTGCTGGGTTCGATCATATGGTTACTGGAGCCAGCGGCGGACGTGCATGGTGCCTACTTGACGTGCGAGGGGCGGAGATCAATCTCTGTCATGATTGTGACTGTCAAGTACTCTCACAATTGGTGCCCGAATACTCCCCTGGAACTACTTCATGCATAGAACGTGCCTGGTTGACAAATCCGCCTACCAAGTCACATGTCTCTCTGCCATGTTTGTACCGTCTTCCACCACTCGCTATCGATAGCATCAAGCTTGGCGTGGCATAGTCTACTTGCTCGGCGCCCCTCGGTTGTATGTGGAGTCAAATCATATGGAGACTCTAGATGCATCACACATGTGTACGTAGCGTAATGGGAAGAACTACAGATCCACATTCATAAGCGAAACCACGGGAAAGCACACGTTTGTGGCTTCAAATCAAAGTCCGTGGGTGAATTGAGCAAGCATCGATGCATCTATCTCCAAAGTCAATGTTCCGATTATCTCTAGGAAAATGTACCGAAACTTGGTGTTCCTGTGGCTTGATTATCCAGTACTTACAATTCGCAGACACCCCCACATGGAAGATCGAGTTTGGCTCAAAAGGTGGCGGATGACATTGGTCGATATATGTTAGCATTCATGTTCCGTTCTGACAAACATATTCAGTGAAGATCCCACACTCAAGATAGCAGCCACCTACGAGGAGCCAATAACCCACTGGTGGGCGACAGGCGCATGGGTCCGACGGGGTTTCTTGACCGGGTTTGATAACTGGCTTCAACAGCTTAAGATCAGACTGTCCCATCTGCAACGAACATCAACTATATGGCGCCAAACTGAACAACAAAATTTGTTGGTTGGTTGATGCGGGTTTCATCTGCAAGTTCTGAAGATTGATCTCTTTCCACGTCGAAATGAAAGTCGCACCGTAGCGCTGGTGTACCAGACGCCTGCAAAAGTGATTATAGACACTGATAGCACGTATCAGCGCCTGGGAACGTACGTGTGGAGAAGGATCGATATGAAGGGAACACCGCGGGGCGCCAAGTGATGGCCGCAGTTTGTAAGGGTAATTTGTGAAATTCTGAAATACAACTTCGCATTTAGCACGGGTTATTTTCGTAACACGATCAGAAGGTCAACCGGATTAGATCATACTATGATGGATTTCAAATACCACCAGGGAACCCCTGGTCTGGATGTTAGACCCGAGGTATCAGCTCGGATCTATGTACCTAATAGAAAGTAAGTAAGGATCGCAGTGAGTCGACACGCTTGAAACGACTCAACTGCTTATGGTGAACATCCTAACATCTCTCCTATATCACTGTAAGAGCGCTGGGCGAGGTAGCTTCAGGCTGCGAACATTTCGCAATTATCCGTCCAGTGGAAACGTTAACCTGTATTTCTCGAGAGCAATGATATGGACCTAAACACGATTTCTTGCAGCAGAAGCTCGAATTAAAAAGAAGGCTTGAATCTAACGTGAACGTTGCGACTTGAAATTAAACGCCGTCGTACTACTGGGAGGCAATTTCATGGACCTACTTGTACTTGATCTCATGGACCTGTGCCAAAAGAGGAAATACTGTACACGTGGCAAGCGTTCACTTGGCCCGCTGGCCACTACGGTCAATAACAGGTCACCGTCCGCGTCCGAGTTTTTCTTTCCTCTCAGATCAAGTGCAGCCATGGTGAGATTAGCTCAACCTTCAACGTGCCGTCAAACCTAACGATGACACCAAGTCAGCACTCTTCAACTTTCAATCACTGCTCCTCGTCATCCTCCTCATGATTTGCACGTGCACGTACGTGCGCGCGGTCGCGCCTCGTCTAATTGACAGGAACAAGAATGGGTATCTCCATTTTCCAAGTTTGTCGTCGTCTCTCGTGTTGACGTTCGAGCAGGATCTTTGGTCTATTCTTCATGTCTGCTCGTATAGGTGCGTAGCGCTTTTCGACGGCAATGGATCCTGGACCAACCACGAGTTTCGACAGGAGAGCGCCTCTCACCGTATGTGGCGCTAGCCTGCGTGGCTATGGCGGTCACCATCCTGCTACAGTAGATGGGTTCTCGTGTACCTCACTCCATTATAAAGCACTCGCATTCGCTTCCACCACGCGTTGTGTTAAGCACTCCATCAGAAACGTTTCCTTTGTTCCCACCTTATCGGTGTCGTCGGCTCAGGTGCATTCTAGATCACCGGATGGAACTCATTGATGCCACCCCACCGTCAGATATTCGCGTCCGTTCCGCTATCCACCAGTCAGGGTGGCCTGCATCTTCATACCTTGACGCTAAGGTGAGGCCCCTCACTGAAATTTTGATGATAGGGCCATCGAGGACAATATTTATAATACGGTACGGGACCGGAGTAAGGGAGATATAACATACGAGTAAACGGAACGTTGTCACGACTCAAAGCTCGTGCAGACTGGAGTAATTGAATGAATATGGATGGTAATGATCATGATAAGGCTGCTGGTATGATTCGAAGACCGGAGTAATGATGATGATAAGTCTATCTGGGAAGGCACGGAATCGGCATGAAGCGAAGAAACGGATCGATAAGGTGATGCCAGGGCTTCGACTTCCATTCCGTCTGTTTGCCACATTCCAAAAATGGGTGTAGTGCGGGCGGCGTGAACGTTCGACATACGATTGCTTTACCCTTATATAGGTTGCGATCCGTGGCGAAAAGGCATTCTCTCGGACGCTCATCTGTGTCCCAAGGAGTCCCCTCTGCTAAGATCGCGGGCGAAACCAGCCTCGCTTACCGCGACCACTATCATGATTGCGATCATGTCTATTAGATCGTCTGTCATCCGAGGGACGACGTCGATCATTATGATATGGTCCTCGTCGACCATCTGGAATTGTGCTCTCCGAAGATGCTGATCTAGACGGACCAAGTGGTTCTGCGCGCATAGAGTTGTTTGGAACGCTTGCACCGACTGTTGGGCGTTGAGGAAGGGTATGTGAACCAGCTGGAATAGGAATTGGAATAGGAATTGGGAGGCTCATGGTAGGTGGTTTTTGTGGTTGTGAAGTCACATTTCCTGACATGCCCGAACCAGATGGTGGCCATTGGCTATATGGCCTGGATGTCTGGCTCGAGTTTGCCGGTGTGCCAGAGATGTTTCCATTGTAAGTCCCTTGTGATATACCAACACCATATCCTCGAGATGTTTGTCCTGAGTTATTGGTACTCCCAGTGTTCACAAACCCAGGCATCGAGGGGGGCATTATGTGATGACCAGTAACCCCGCTTGGTGGCGCATTTTGCCCAAATGTTGTTGGATTTACAGCATCATTACTCATGCTTTGAGCAGGAACACCAAGCTGCGGGAATTGCGAACGTAGAGCTCGCAATACCCCTTCGACCTGTGCGGGAATGCGTCTCTGCCCTGGGTTTGCGAGCAAATGCTGCGACGAGGGTTGAACTGGCGGTGGTGGCAGAGGCTGCTGTTGCGGCAACACTGTTGTCTGATGTGTTGTGGGTTGGGACACCGCAGGGTCTTGTATCGGCCTTATTTCGCTGGCGTTGATAACAGATGGTGACTGCACTCTAGTACCAGAAGCGAGGGACGCCTTGGCAGCGCGGATTGGCGCGAGTCTGTCGATCGCGGACGAGGTAGCCGGGGAGTTCAGCGAGGCCATTTGCGATGATTCCACCTTTGCTGTAGAGCCAATCTGTACGGTCAAAGGGGTGGGGCGCGCAGAGTTTGATATGGTGGGCTTCGATGGTAGGTTGTGGCCATATAGAGTGGACGGCGCAGGCGGGGGAGTTCGACCGCATGATGTCTGCATCGCGGGAGTAAGCGAGGGTGGCTTGTTGGGCGGAACAGGTGGAAGGTTTGACAACGAATTGTTGGTTGTACGAAATGACGTGGAAGGCTGCGGAGGCTTCGCAGTCAAGCTAGTTTTGGGAATTGGTACGGTTGCTGCTTTCTTTATACCGTTCATCTTCTGATCACCTGTACCAGATGTTTGTCCTAGCGACTTGACGGCTTGAATACAATCAGTACTCGGTAAGCCTTTTCCCGAAATTAAAGTTTACCGACCTTCAGCAGGCGTTGAACCAGTCGATTGTTTCGTAGGTTTCACCTTGGGAAGGGACTCTGTGTCCGATTCGTCAGAATACACAGGTCTTTTGCGCTTGGCAGGTTTAGCCGCCTTCGCTATCGCTAGAGCGGCAGGTTTATCTCCATCTCCGTCGCTCCGAAGTTCAGAAATCTTGATTTTTTTGGCCATAAATTCCGTCAAATGTTTCGTGATGCGAGTGTTTGAACGGATATCCTGGTGGGAGGCACGTACATCCTTCCTCATTTTCTCGACAGCAGAGGATATCTGTGTGAGCGACAGAGTCTGCCTCTTCAAGTAAATCAAGACCCCGATCATGATGAACTCGATTGGAGAAACACGCGTAGGTCGATTGAGCGATCCACTGTATTTTTTGTCACGCGCTAAAGTTACAAAGATCCGGAAGGTTTCCTGTAAGTCGGCACGAAGTTGAATTGACACGGGCTGAGTCTTCTGGAGCCATTTCTCGAGAGTCTTGGTTCCTGGGACAGCAGTCTTCGGATGATTCTCAATAAGGTAACCGATCGTAGCAAGGCACTGGAAGTCACGTCCACGAGCATGACCCCAGTCGAGATAACCTTCGAAACCTTCTTCCCCGAGAACCTGGTGTTGGATCTCATGAATAACCGTAGACCACGGGCCGACAAGTGCCTGTAGTCGTTCTTTTTCCAGAAGTCGCATCAACATTAGTAACAGATGTACTCCAACGAAGCGCACCTGCGGGTGTGAGCGCGACGCCCAATTGAACCCTCTATATACGATGAACTACAGTGAGAATTTGACTAACGTGGGAGATTGCTCACTTGCCTGGAAAATCTCTCGCTCTTGGTCATTGTCCAATCCTGTGTATTCAACGCATACAATCTGTTTATTTGCAAACTGCGTTCTCAGATACTGAGGAAGAAGTTTGCGCCTTGTGTTCGTCGCAGTCGACTTGAACCAAAGCTTCTCATTTGTGAATCTGCGCAAACGTGTTTAACTTGTGAACAAACTTTGCAGGTAAAATAATCGATTAGATACCCACGAATCTTTATCTAGTGACCAAATAGGTAGATATATCAGTAAGGTGTACGAATATTAACACTGCGAGTGCGACCGACGCGGTATCTGCATTTAAAATGTATGAGAACGGATTAGGTTACTAGATCTGACAACACACCTGTCCATCAATGAACCTTCATCAAATTGACAGGTCAAATGAGTATGTACGTGTGCTGTCGAGTCATAAGCCTACCTTTGGATTGAAGTTAAACGCTGTTTCCCATCAATACAGGTTCGTAATTCACTCCCGTCGTCTTGGACTGTGACGGCTTTATATTTTCGTTTTGTAATCTGATATGATCAGCGCAGGTGTTTCACGTACCAAAAATTATCGGAGGTATGTAGTAATTGCGCAGTATTGAATCTATCAGTCCAGACTGCTTTTCTTCCTGCCATATAACGTCTGTTGGGAAATCCTGTCAGATCCAACCACAACGCCAGCAATTCGCTCGTTAAGCAGACAGCTTACCCCGTTGATAGTCCGGATCAAGGTCTATGGCGTTGTCAATGATCTGGTCTGTCAGTGGACGAGCAATAAGCACCGGGAATAGACGCCTTACTGCACATTGACGTACCATAAAGTGACTTGGCGGTGTACTGCGCTGTGCGCGGCACGCGGAGAACATTTGTAACCTTGTACTCTTTAGGTGCTTTCTTGACCTTGGAGGTGCGCTTCGCGAGTGGTACTTCATCCTCATCAGTAGAGAGATCAGTCAAGTCGGAGATGTCCGAGAATGACATCTTCAAAGGTAAGATGGCGAAATTACCCGACGGGCTTGAGAAAAAAACACCCTACCTAATCTAAGACTTGTCGGGGGAAGATGGTTAACTGCGAGCTGGGTTGTGTTTGAAAGAGACGTATTAACCCACAGGTTACGGCGTTAACCCAACCAATAACTTGAATAAGGACCGCGTCAAGCTTGGGGAAAGAACGTGTGGTGGGGGGAAAGCGAAAGATGGTGAATTAGCACCCAACACGCGTGCGTGCCCCTGGGGAATGCCGGCGAGGGGTTGTGCCGAAATTTGTCGGCAGCTTTTGCTCCAAACTTCCTTTTCCGTAGGTATGCCCATATTGACGATCCGGCGATCTGGGGCAGAACCTCTGGGCAAACTGCTGAATAGCCTCTATAATTGGAGGTGCTCACAATGGAAGGCTTCAGCGCTCCAGATATTGCAGTCCGCGACGATACATCCAAGCGCTCAGAAACAGGCGACCAGCTGAAATCACTGATCAAACTTTTTGTCATAAAGCTGCGCAATAGATCGAACACGTGACTTCTAAGATCGACACTCCGCTTGAATTTCTAGACGCGTCGCGTCGCGTCTGGCTCTCACATTGAACGCTAACGCAAAGCATGCGGATTGAGGAACTTGTCATCGAAGGTAAGTTACGTGACCCAATGGAATTTTACTCTAATGCTATGATGTAGGATTTAAATCTTATCCCGTGCGAACGCAGATAACGGGATGGGATCCTTCGTTCAACGCAATCACGGGGTTGAACGGGTCAGGCAAGTCTAATATTCTAGACGCGATATGTTTTGTTCTTGGAATTACGAACATGGCCCAGGTGCGCAAGCTATTTTCCGGTCATGCTGGGCTTGACCACCGGCCTTGTAGATGCGCGCGCAAAACCAACAAGATCTTATTTACAAACGTGGTCAAGCTGGTGTCACCAAAGCGAGCGTTACCATCGTCTTTGACAATTCAGATCGGGAGAAAAGTCCGGTCGGATTGGAGGATTATAAGCAGATCACAGTCACTCGCCAGGTCGGTTGCTATGTCAAGGATTTGATGTTTGCTAACCAATTAACGAGGACAGATTGCACTTCCAAATATATCAAAATACCTGTTGAATGGACACAAGTCGACTCAGCAAACGGTTCAGAATCTTTTCCAGAGTGTTCAGCTGAACATCAACAATCCCAACTTCCTGATTATGCAGGGTCGTATAACCAAGGTTGGTCGCCTCCATGTCTGCGTTGGGTGGTTACATCTATGAATCTCCCAGGTCCTTAACATGCGACCACAAGAAATTCTTGGTATGGTGGAGGAAGCGGCTGGTACTCGCATGTTCGAAGAGCGCAAGGATAAAGCCAAGAAGACGATGGACAAGAAGGATAAACGTGTCCAGGAACTCAGTTCGATCCTTGTTGAGGAGATTTCGCCGAAGCTGGAGAAATTCCGTGCGGAGAAGCGACAGTTCCTCGACTGGCAAAAGGCGCGGGCAGAACTCGAGCGAATCGGTCGCACGCTGCGGGCGTGGGAGTGGACCGAGGCAAAGGGAAAGGTCGAGACGGCAGGAGAAGATATCAAAGCCAAGGAAGCGGAGAAGGAGGCAGTGGATAGGCAGAGAAAAAAGCTGCTGAAGGATTGCAAGGCGGCGGAGAAGATGTGGGAAGAAGTCAACGAGAAACGCGAAGCGGAACGAAAGAAGGGCGGGAAGCTGAAGAAGATGGAGGAAGACGTTGCAGAGTTGGACAAAGAGCTTGAGAAATTCCGTACTCAGATTCAACTCGCAAACGGCAATATCGATGAGGAGAAAAAGAGGGTCGCCGCTTCCCGGGAGGAACTCCAGAACTTGCGCGATTCACTCGAGGATAAACGGGGTCAAGTCAACCAGCTCGAGAACGCCTATCAAAGCGTGAAGACCTCTCATGACGCAATTCAGGCTACCCTCGCCAACTCGGAGGAACTCATTCAAACACTCTTAACGGGCGTCTCAACGTCCAACACCGGGAACACTGGAGGAGGTTATATGGGCCAAATTGCCGAGGCCAAGGCACGCCTGGCACAGGGCGCCGCTAAGGAGGAACAAAATCGCTTGAAGCTCTCGATGAACGAGAAGGAATTGAAGGCGCTTGAGGCAAAATGGAAGGATGTCGAGAAGGATGCCCATCAGGGACAGCAGAACCTCGCAATGATGAGCGGGGAGCTTGATAGGTTGAAACGTCAGCTGGCTGAGTGTGGGTGGAGCGCTGAGCAACAGCAACAATGCGACATTGAGCTGCGCACTGCCCGAGGTGAAGTCATCGGGCGGACAGAGGCAGGCATAATCTTCGTCATGCTCGGCAGTTACTAACACTCACTTCTAGGCGCGCGATGCTGTTAAACAACGTCTTTCTAACCTGACTTTTGACTACACGTCACCCCACCCCAATTTTGACCGCAGCAAGGTCAAAGGTCTCGTTGCCACCTTGACTTCCGTCCCTCCTGAACACTCCAACAAGGCAACAGCACTCGAGATCGCTGCAGGCGGCAAGTTATACAATGTCGTCGTCCAGGATGAGCGCGTTGGCAAGGACCTTCTACAAAATGGCAGGCTCAAGAAACGCGTGACAATCATACCTCTCAATAAGATTAACGCTTTCACACTTTCCGCGCAGGTATGCCCACATTGATATGAATCCATCACAATTTCCGTCAATAGATCTACCCACATAACCCCAACAGAAACTAGCGCAAGTGGAACACCTCGCTCCGGGGAAGGCAAGTGTCGCACTCTCGCTTATAGGTTACCCAGACGAAGTTGCTCGTGCGATGGCCTACGTCTTCGGCGACACTATCATCTGTGCGGATGCTGAGTCTGCTAATGCTGTTACCTTTGGTGCCAAGGTCCGCTCCGTAACGCTCAACGGTGATGTCTACGATCCATCCGGGACACTCAGCGGCGGGGCACCACCTAGCGGAAGCGGTATGTTATTGAGAGTTCAGGAATTATTGGAAGCGGAGAGAATATTAGGGCAGGCTCAGGCACGACTTGCAGAATTAGAGAGAGGGGAAGGGGCAGGACGGGAAAGGAGAGAACTGTGGAAGAAACTCTCAAGGGCTGTGGAGATCAAGGAACATGAGCTTCGCTTGTTGGATGAGCAAATTGGAGGAAGCAACGCTGCGAGGGTGAGAGAAGGGTTTCGCTTCCCATGTTAGGATGTCCTGATGCATGATGTCTAGCTCGGTGCTGAGGTGGAATCTCTCAAGCAAACCATCGCTGAACTTCGAAATGCTGTCCGGGCCGCAAAGGACGAGCAGAAGGCTGCCGAAGAGGATGTCAAGAAACTCGAAAAAGATATGCGCGAGTTCAAGGACAACAAAGAGGGCAAGATCAGCGAACTCAAAGTGAGAAACACGTAGATTTCTTGTATGGCTTTACTCACGTCGCTTTATGTAGAACGAAATCTCTAAGCAAAAGAGCGCGCTCCAGAAGCAAGCTGTCGTAGTGAAGATGCGGCAAAAGGAGCACCAAACAGCGGTGTTGGAACTAGGTGGGTGAAACTTGCATCAATTTCAGTGGATCTGACGCGCCCCCACTTGTTAAGAACAAATGGAAAACGATATCCAAGCTGCGGATATTGCGATTCGAAATGCTCATGCTCAAATCGATAAGCTGCAGAAAGACGTTGGCAAGATCCAAGACAAAATGGCTGATGTTGCGGTATGTCGCATACTGGCCGTCAGCATCATTTGAGCTGAATACATTGATGCAGGCCAAGCATGCGAAAGCGGAGGCAAGGTTGCAAGAAGAACGCGCAACTCTTACTCGGTTCGACAACGAATTAAAAGAGCTGGATGACGCCATGAAAGTCCAGAAGAAGGGAATCTCTGATGCCGAGCTGAGCGTGAAGCGACTGGAGCACGAGATAAGTGCTCTGGAAAAGGACAAGATCACTCAGGCTGGAGCCGTGGCGAATCTCGAGAAACAGTACGATTGGATTCGTGAGGAATGCCAGTAAGTTGTGCCACATCCGCCACGTCCCTGTAGATTATTGACGCATACAGGTCATTTGGGAAGCCTGGCTCTCCATACGACTTCGATTCGGTTGATATCGGAGCTCTGTCCGCCAAGGCGGATGAGTTGGAGGCACGGCAACGTGGTATGAAGAAAAAGGTCAACCCCAAAGTCATGAATATGCTTGAAACGTGAGTACGGCATCGAGCCGTTGTCTGCCGCCCGCCTGCTCACCCTATTACTAGCCAGGAGAAGAAGGAATCCGAGATCAAGAAGATGATGGCGACTGTATTGAAAGACAAGCAAAAAATTGAGGAGACGATCGCAGAGCTTGACCGCTATAAGCGTGATGCTCTTCAGAAGACTTGGGAAAAGGTCGATGGGTGAGTTATTCTTTTCGTCACGCGAAACGAACTATTGATGTCCCTCTGCAGAGACTTTGGTGCTATATTTGCCGAACTGTTACCTGGAAACTTCGCGAAGTTACAACCTCCAGAGGGGCAAGACTTGATGCAGGGCCTTGAAGTGAAGGTCCGACTAGGATCCGTGTGGAAGCAGAGCCTTACCGAACTTAGCGGTGGACAGCGGTACGTCACTGTTGATGACTAGTGCTCGATCAAATTCTTACGGAACCACTCACCAGTTCACTGATCGCACTATCTCTGATCATGGCACTTCTCCAGTTTAAGCCTGCTCCTATGTATATCTTGGATGAGATTGACGCGGCGCTTGACCTATCACACACTCAACACATCGGCCAACTCTTCAAGAACCGGTTTAAAGGCTCGCAATTCATTGTTGTATCCCTCAAAGAGGGTCTTTTCACGAATGCCAACGTATTGTTCCGGACACGTTTCCGGGACGGCACATCAATCGTCGAACGGACAGCTGATAGGTCAGGGTCCTCGTTGTATCAAAACGGACAGCAAGGGGATGAGCAAGAAAACGTGGGTTCCCGGAGATCACGACGGACTGTGAGGTAGAGTCACCTGGAATTCGGATGGGGGGCCGGATTGCTTTCATGTTACTGTATTTTTGGATCAATGCTGTAGGCTAGAATATGTTGTGCGACGACCTACCTGCCTTTGCTCACCTTGCGTGTAGTGCGTAAGCAATCAAGCAAATGTATTTGGGCGTGGGCCCACGCCGCCACCAGGCCATGCACCTTGGCGTCCATACAACGTACCCTTGTCGAATGCATCAGCAAAATGTCGATCGGTTTACTTTCGCACGACCTTGACAGCTTTGACGACTTGGTGGTCTGTCACCGTCTGTCACCGCCTTTTGTACTTAACCACAGATTAACCACAGACGCGAGATAAGTCACAAACAAGTAGAGTACAAAGTAGCTATGTGACAGAGCTAGAAAGCAATAGTATGAGCATGGTGATCACTGTACTTGTTAACATAGTAAGCTTGAAATACGTCCAGGGACTCTGAGTCGATCTTGAGAAGTGAAAATCTACCGGCAAAAATTTATCACCATGTACACCAAGAAGATGCGCGCCTCCGAGTCGAAGAATGGCATCTAGAGAGATAACGGCGTGCACCCGCCGGCCACTTCTATCCTCCTCAGGCTACAACCCACAATCCAATCTCCTTGTCCGGCTCATTTGAGACAGGGAGACTCCGGCAAGTGATCCAAGTTTTCCCCGCGCGTACGTATGATGCAAGGAAAAAAACCAGCCGCAGGGTTCGGGTGCATTCTGGCGGCAGTCGATACAATGGAATCAGCTTTGCGTTGATAGAGAACGTGTCCGTGTTTCGACTGGTCGGGGGATGAAGCAGGCTTTACTGCAGTGAGTTCAAACTGTTGGAGCAGAGGTCGATCTAGACAGAATATGTGAATACTCCAGTCGAGTGGTACGAGACTGGAGGAAAGTGCATCACTGAAACTCTCGGTTCGTGCTATGCCATTGGCCGGTATGTCAATCGGCGTCAAAATGCGGGAAGTGGATAAACCCTTATATTGCCATATCGTACTAGAATAATTGATGCTATCTTGGGTCACACTCCACTAAGTGACATGACATTGTCAGCCTTTATCTTCCGTACAATACATTCTGTAGATTCATCATCCTCTGCAATTTTTTCTTGGTAATAAATCAGTTTATGAGCCTATATATACACGTGTAAGTTGTTATCGTGTGCTCATGACTTACCAGAATTGTCGGCATATCGTACACCGTTGCAAGGTTGCCATGATATCTATATGGTTATGTCAAGCTGTGCTGCATGTGCAGAGATGACGACGACGCCAGCGCGACAAGACGGTGCGCAAATGCGAGTGGTGATGCATGATGGCTGCATGCCAATTGCCATCCGTCACGGCAGTGCATCGCACCTGCGCACGCCATCCGAATCTGGCATGCACAGTGGGTTCGAGTATTATTTAAAACACAAAATTATCTACTGCTTCATCATCACCCGAGCTGTCTTCGCCGCTATCGTGCTCAGAACTGCTGTCCCTGTCCGACGGTCCTTGACAAAGAAGTGAATCGGTTCGGCCATCCGCGATGCATGCTAAGGGCGAGGGCGATGAGGGTAACTCCGTGGTGATGACGGTGAGGCGAGAATTCGGGCACGATCGCGTACAAACGCGAACGTGAACGTGTTGTCGCGTTCACATTTGCATTTGTACGCGTTGCATCGTCGTCATGATAAAATGGTGGATGAAGGCGAGGGAGAGGGAGAGGGAGAGGGCGCATTGTCGTCTTTGTTGTCTTTGTGGTGGTGAAAAGGTGGGCGAGGATGAAAGGGAGAGGGCGAATCGTCGTCGTCGTCGTGATGGTGAAAGGGTGGGTGAGGGAGAGGGCGTTGCCGTTGCATCGATGTCGCATAATCATGGTGAAAGGGTGGGTGAGGGCATGACCTCGTCCTCGCGAGGTGGGTAAGAACGAGGGAGAGGAAGAAGGAGAGGGAGAGGGTGCATTGTCGTCGTTGCGTCGATGTCGCATGTGGAGGCAAGGTGGGTGACGGATGTGGCCTAGGCACGTTGTCGTCGTCGTTGGATGTGAGTGCACGAGCACGCGTGCGTACACAGACATTACTGTCTGCGTACACCCGCGTGCTTGCGCACATGCAGATGTGGTGGTGGTGGTGAACGACATGAGTCGCGGTGTCCAAATAAGGAAAGTCGCGGCTCGGATAGCGGTTCGGTCAGATCGATTGGGTACAGGTACCATACGGTCCATACCAGCAGTCACATGCGGCCAGTGAGTCAGAGAGCTTAAGGGGTTCCGTAACTGCTCCAAGGGCCATCATAAATCAAATTCAGGGTGAGTTGAGACCCCCGAGAACTTGCCGATAGCATCGGCTCATTGTGCATACTTATAGGCCCACTTGAGGGTCTGATCTTCAACAATATTTTCTGCTCATCTCAGGTGAGTCGTTGGTCATCGACATCCTCTAGGTATGCTTTCAATTCTGTTTAACCCTACTCGTGTGAACTTCAACTCTCATTTGGTAAGTCGTCAGGTATGTAGATCTGAGATCATCTGCTGTGTCACCGTGAGAATGTGACGCTGACGGGCAACTCCTCCGTCCTTGCCGTCGTTCACCCCTTCGACTATGACCACTCCAGCAATCATGCCAATCCCTCTGACCTGTGTGACGAGACTGGGGCTGTGAGCTTTAAGTTGTGACATCCTTTGTATTCTACTGTACTTGTTTATGTAGTCAATGAAATATCAGGCATATTCCAAATCATTCAAACCGAGTGTGAATTCGTTCCCGGACTGAAACAGTGCTTCATCATTTGCTTTGTCGTCAGTGGGATAGGCATGGATAATCACAATCTTTTCTGATGCAGTTGATCTTCCTGAGATGGAATCCACACAAATGTCCACTTGGACAATATTTATGGCAATTGGACATGAAAGGAAGCTATTTAAAAATCATTCGAGATGCACAATCATATGGTCATGGAGACTCGTCACTAGCAAATTGGTTTGCACGAGCAAGGAATGTCAATGTTGACACCATGCGCACAAGCATTTCATATGGGGGTTTTGTATAATAATTGTATATAAACGGAACGGTTAGGACCTTTTTAAGGCCTTATGAGGCCTCAGCATCTCCGGTAGCACATTCCGCAGCATTCTGGCCCTTATGACCCTTATAAGGTCCTTATAAACCCTTGTCGACAAAGTGAGATTTCAGTGATAAGCTGGATGAGAGCAGTCGTCAATACCAACGGATGCACAAAGAGCACACACTCTACACCGAGGGGATAGGCAACCGCAAGCCCGACATGACGGGAATCTTGTGCATATGTAGACTGGGGTTAGTTGAACGGGCGAGCCTACAAGAACGAACGCTGAGGTGAGCGCTTGAGGGTGTCCTGCAGCCTGACTGAGCAATACGGTAGTGCTTGCACATCGAATCCAAGCTCTCATTCATTCAACCAGAGACGTAATCGTCACGCCCGACGACTCCAAATCCTACAAGTGGCCTTCAAACTCGAGGGTTCCAAAGGAAGAACTGCAAGCGAGTCCAGACGAGGTCATCACAATACTCGACTCTCACTCACTGATCGACTGAACGTTTAACAACCTCCTCCCGAAGTTCCAACGGGCCTCCACTGGCTGTCCAGTGCCAACCAACAGTTGTCTCGGTATTTGTTCACACCACGAAGTCGCCCCATATCACCAAGCGTGGGGACCAAACTTGTCTCGATTCACCCTATCTTGACCACCTTCTACCAGGACGTCTGATCGTATCTCTACTCGTCGACCGTTGATTCAGGGTGGCAGAGACTCTCAGACGAGGGCTTAGCTAACGCACGCACTAAGGTAGACTACCCAATCATCACGATGCATACAGGTTCGGTATTCCTACCAGTCGTCCACACTCACCCACCACGGTAATTACTTAGTGCCTCTTGGCTGCAGCTGTAAGGTCTGACCGTGCATGATAGTTTGCTCGCGCTACTGGCACTCGCCCGACATCTGCTTTCGACCTCGAGCTGGCCAGAATCCGGGGCCGCAGATTCTTGGAGGCGGTGTCCAGATTTAAGTTTGAATGATTGAGCATCGGGTCCTCTAGAGACACATCAAAAGTACGTGTATGAACCTATTATATTTACTTAATCAGTGGTGTACGCTAGAATCTGCAATGAGAGCAAAATGACTCCACAGTATTTTGCGAGCGTTCACCGAAGAGCAGTACTAATATTCCTTGAAGTGCGATGCTGATTCCATCGTATCGATTATCAAGTCATAGAAGGCCCTGGGGTGAATCATAGCAAGGATGAACGGCCTTGGATCCGAGTCATTCGTGTGGGCCCCCGGTGCCAGAAGTGCACACACACGTCGTTGTACTGGGATACATGATGTTCGTTGCGTACTTGGACAGCAAGTATATACACTTGCAACGACACAAACAAGACCCCGAGTGACCCAGCGCAGAAAAGCTGGTGCTACTTCGCGAGATCTGTCTGAATGTCCAACCATGTCATTAACTATCGTCAAGATGGTAATACATTTCGATATGAGGACGTGATCGAGCAGGTCAGTTGATCCCTGGACATCACGAAGCATGCAATACCGTAGCTGTACAAGACATACAGTAGAGTCCCAGAGTATCTAAAGACCTACATGGATGAATGGAACCCACTCGTCGAACGATGCTGTGCCGCTATCTCGAACATCCCCAATAGCTTCGTGCAGCGCTCGTGCAGCCTCTCGATAATCGGGCCTTGTGTTGTTCCGAAATAGGCGCTCGTATACGTCCCTTGCCACAACAGGTGCAACGCGATCGCTGATCGACCACATCGTAGCAATGGTCCCCCCGTAACCAGCAAACAACATTCCTGCTGCGATATGGATGGCCTCATCGGAAAGATGCTCCTCCCCCATCGCCGTTTGACATGCGGAGAGAAAGGCAAGCCCACCACGGGGACGAGACAACGCAATGATGTCGCGCACCTTCAAGCGGCGTCGATCGGCGAGACAAAGTCCACTGTCGACATGATCTTGGATTCCATGGCATGCAAAATGGACCCAGTCCGCCTCTTTCATCAGGGAAAGTACTTCTTCGACAGTTCCGACAGAGGATTCCAGGAGGGTGGTGCCCCGAATCACCTCTTTGATATGTTTCAACTCGGTAACGACACCTGGAAGTGTGGATTGCCCATCTGAGGGTGGCTGACGAACAACTAGGAGACGGAGATTATTGCTAGGTGCCACAACGTGATTGGGCAAGGGCACAAGGATGGCAAGAGTAGGGACATATGACGAAACGACGAAGTCGAATACTTTGTGGCCAGGTTCCGAATGCTTGGTGTCGTAGAAACCAGCTGCATGGATAGGAAGAGATGTGAAGGAGCCAGTCGGACACCAAAAAATGCGTGTCAAGTCTCCGGGTATCTGTTCGGAGACAGGCAGATGGATTGGCTGTGAACTCAAGTGACACGATAACATACCGAGATAGCCAAGGCATCCAGGACTGGTTTCGCGACGCATTTCCATAAAGGGGATAAGAAACTGCCGCCGTGCCACACTGCACTCTTCCCCTCTCTTGCGTGACGAATGAAACTCTTCAGTGTGTTCTGAAGACCAGCTGATCGCTGCAAAGAGAAAGCGGGAAGTGGGACATGGATCACGTGGTCCACGTTGCGAAGAACGACCAACGCATCGCAACGGGTTTCTGCAGCATTGAGCATGACAACCGGTCCAGCGTATGCTGAAGCACGGAGGTGAGAGAACTGTTTGTGGAGGAGGAATCGCTCGAAGCCTGGTAACTTGCGGATCTCCTGGAGCATTTTATCTCGCTTGATCGCGAGCCCACGGTGTCTGTCAGCTTCTTGCTGTAACGACTCTGGCGCAGGATTCGCTGCACTTTGAGACAGTTCCGACAGTGTGGACAAAGATTTTTCGCGAGTGGCACTAGCATGGTCTAAAGCGGCAGACAGTTCCAGAAGTCTACGCGCATGATTTGGATAAGCAGACGATAACTCATCATATGAGCTGCGAAGTTGAAGCAAGCCCCCCCAAACGATCGAGCGTCCTCGCTCCAGCCACTCTACCGCGGTTTCTGGAAGTCCCGAGTCTAACGCTGCTGCTGCTGCTTCACGCACGACATCAGCAGCTAGTGTGAGTTGAGAGTAGCGGTGTGTAAGAGAGAGGCCGATCCATGCAAGCTGAGGAAGAAGGTCAATGGAAACAGAATAAGCATGGAGGAGAGAGTGATGGGCAGTGCGGCGAGCATATAATGCCCATTTCTGGGAAGCACTAAATCGAACTCGAATGGGGCCGAAGGGGGCGGAAGCAGCAAGGAAATATAGGGAGATTGCGTACTCGAGGTCACTCTGCTCTCCAAGGTGCTCGAAACGGGTAATGAAGGAGTTGCCGAGGTTGGTAAGACCCCCGGGCTTGTCTGGATGACCACGAGGAATGAGGTCAATGGCATCACTGAGCATTGAGATTGCATGCTCCAGGTCACAAAGCTCCCCGAGGTACATAAAACGAGTTTTGAAGCAGTTGCCGACGTTGTTAAGACAAGCGGGCTTGTTTGGATGTCCATTAGGAGTGAGGTCAACAGCATCCCTGAGCGTCGAAATTGCATCCTCTAGGTCACGAAGCTCCCCTAGGTGCTCGAAACGATTTCTTAAAGTGTCGCCGAGGTTGTTAAGACGCCCGGGCTTGTCTGGATGTCCATCAGGAGTGAGGTCAACGGCATCCCTGAGCGTCGAAATTGCATCTTCCAGGTCACGAAGCTCCCCGAGGTGCTCGAAACGAGTTTTGAAGGAGGTGCCGAGGTTGTTAAGACAAGCAGGCTTGTGAGGATGTCCATGAGGAGTGAGGTCAACGGCATCCCTTTGCCTCGAAATTGCATCCTCCAAGTCACGAAGCTCCCCGAGGCGCAAGAAACGAGTTTTGAAGGAGGTGCCGAGGTTGTTAAGACAAGCGGGCTTGTCAGGATGTCCATCAGGAGTGAGGTGAACGGCATTCCTGAGCGTCGAAATTGCATCCTCCAGGTCACGGAGCTCCCCGAAGCGCAGGAAACGAGTAAAAAACGAGGTGCCGAGGTTGTTAAGACCAGCGGGCTTGTCTGGATGTCCATCAGGAGTGAGGTCAACGGCATCCCTGAGCGTCGAAATTGCATCCTCCAGGTTACGAAGCTCCCCGAGGTGCTCGAAACCAGTAAAGAAGAAGATGCCGAGGCTGTTAAGACGCCCGGGCTTGTCTGGATGTCCATCAGGAGTGAGATCAATGGCATCCTTGAGCATCGAAATTGCATCCTCAAGGTCACGAAGCTTCCCAAGGCGTAAGAAACGAGTTCTGAGGGAGACGCCGAGGCAGCTAAGACGCCCGGGCTTGTCTGGATGTCCGTCAGGAGTGAGGTCAGCGGCATGCTTCTGCCTCGAAATTGCATCCTCCAGGTCACGAAGTTCCCCGAGGCGCAAGAAACGAGTGGAGAAGGAGATGCCGAGGCTGTTAAGATGCCCGGGCTTGTCTGGATGACCATCAGGAGTGAGGTCAACGGCATCCTTTTGCCTCGAAATTGCATTCTCCAGGTCACGAAGCTCCCCGAGGCGCTCGAAACGAGTTTTGAAGGAGGTGCCGAGGTTGTTAAGACAAGCGGGCTTGTCAGGATGTCCATCAGGAGTGAGGTCAATGGCATCCCTGAGCGTCAAAATTGCATCCTCCAGGTCACGAAGCTCCCCGAGGCGCTCGAAACGAGTGGAGAAGGAGGTGCCGAGGTTGCTAAGACGCCTGGGCTTGTTTGGATGTCCGTCAGGAGTGAGGTGAACGGCATCCCTGAGCGTCGAAATTGCATCCTCCAGGTCACGAAGCTCCCCGAGGCGCTCGAAACGAGTTTTGAAGGAGGCGCCGAGGTTGTTAAGACGCCCGGGCTTGTCTGGATGACCAGCAGGAGTGATGTCAATGGCATCCCTGAGCGTCGAAATTGCATCCTCCAGGTCACAAAGCTCCCCGAGGCGCAAGAAACGAGTGGAGAAGGAGATGCCGAGGTTGTTAAGACAAGCGGGTTTCTCTGGATGACCGTGAGGAGTGAGGTCAACAGCATCCCTCTGCCTCAAAATTGCATCCTCCAGGTCACGAAGCTCCCCAAGGTGCTGGAAACGAGTTCTGAAGGAGTTGCCGAGGTTGTTAAGACGCCTGGGCTTGGAAGGATGACCATCAGGAGTGAGGTTAACAGCATCCCTGAGCGTCGAAATTGCATCCTCCAGGTCACGAAGCTCCCCGAGATGCTCGAATCGATGCAATAACCCCACCCCGAGATTTCCTAGTCCTGCATTATGCCGCTCATCCCAATGCGAAGTTGACCTGACAGATTTCTTCAAAATTGCGATCGCCTGTTCCAGGTCCGCCAGATCACCGAACCGTTCGAAGCGCTGCAATAACTGGACACTTAAAATCCGAAGGTCCTCGTCCGTTAAGCGTGAAGTCGAATCCTGCTCTGCCAAAGATTGACCATCCGCCTGCACAGCGCCCACTCTACGTCCGGCATGCAGTTGCAGCATAAACGTTGCAGCTCGGTGTTCATGACTCTCTGCAGAGCTGAGCTCCATCGCTTCATGCAGCAATCTTTTAGCAAGTGCTCCTTCAACTGCATCTCTCAACTTCTCGAATCGTGCACAATGCACCGCGGCCAGCTGGATCAACGTGGAAGGACGGTCGACGTGCCCGACGGGACGGGTACCAAGCGCATTGCAGTACAAACTAAGGGGGACAAGGGTATCCGTGCCTTCAATCTGAGAGAGGATGAACTTCGCCATTGCCAGGTTCGACTGGGCCGCTGCATGACAAGGATGGTCCACTGGACAAATACGGAGCGCCCGCTCAAACTCTCCAATGGAACGCCGCAGATCACGTTTATCCCTGTGCTTTTGGTAACGCGAGAGAGCGTTGTGTCCTCGGTTTGTTGTGTCTTCTAGCTCTCCTCCGGATTCTGTGGTTGACTATGAACGTAGAGTTGACTAACGAGGTTCGTGTTGATACACTGCCTACTTACCCAATGGGGGGGACTAAGGACCCTTGATGTTGGTGAGTTGCTGATGTCCCACTTCCGCCGTCCGACGGTTACTGAAATGGATGAACACGGCGATACAACATCCCCACCCTTTGAGAAGAACGTAAACGCTGTTGTGCTGTGAATACCCACACTCTTGTGTGCAAAACTGTCCTACTCACGAACGTCCTGTGCACTGCGATCCAATAACTGTTCCACGGTAACCGTCAACTTTCGCAGCTGCTCCCCAGCACCCAACATGGGTTGGAATTCAAAGGATCCATACATCTCAAGACCAACAGTAGCCGACGGAGCTGACGGGCTGCAAACTCTCTCAGGATAAATCGTAGTTGGAAAACGTGAATCTCACATCGGGATTGGGCCAGCCCATTCGACGGCATCATAATTTACAGACGAAGGCTTATTTTCGGTTCTCCATTCAAGGCCGCTGTGATGCACCACGATGTAAAACCCAGCTGGGACTCGTCTAAGGCCACGAGCGACATCTTTCGCCCGGATACCTACATTGTCATTAGCACTGCTTGCAGACCCGGTATGTAGAGAAATGAGTTTCATACTCGCAATAACCATTTCTCCGTTCTCCTTGAGCACCGCAGAGTTTGAAGAGGATGGCCCATCCAGCGACTGGACTCGTTGCTCCTGCCCAGGGTCGGGGTCTGAAACGCCGGGCGTTGGTATGCTGTCCTGCATGAAAGTCAGCTCACAAACTGGCAGCTAGGTCACGAAGCGCACCGTCAGGGTACTAGACAGCGACGTCGTTGATTCCTGTCGTTTATTTCTCGTGCTCTCGCAACCCTCGTCTGGCATATGAAACGACTCCGATTCAGGTCGTGATCGTTTTTTTCCGGATTCCGGTCTGCTGGACATGATCGATTGATCGCTGAGACTGGCAAACTGAGCTGTTGAAACATGAAGCGAAGGACGCACCTGGAACGCTTTTAAAGAGCATTGCTTCCACAGCACCACAGCAAACCCGGTCCTTGATTAACAGCCGAGTTCGACTTCTGAGGGCAGTGCATGGCAGCGCTCAAACTTTGTCCCGGACGAACGACTGGCCGCCGTGCAATGCCAACTCCAAGTCCGCAAATGAGATTGATGCCACGAGTCCCGATTTGTCCATTATCAGCATGATAATTGGTTTCAAAATTCAAACCTCAGTTCTCAGTTCTCGACGAAGTACGCCCTGTGTCTCTCCCAAAGATTGAGCTTGTTTGGATGTCGCGGGTAGCTTGGGCGAGGAAACGTCGGCTTGAGTGCGACCGGGTGAGACTCAGGTTTGGGCGCTTAAAAAAGAACGCAGGCAGGTGACCGAGAATCTACTCGCAGAATCTGTGGTAATCGTCAACGGTCTCCCAGAAGCCTCTACCTTGCAGAGACGCGATTTGCAATTCGAGCGTGGAAGGTTGGCAGGAGCCATCTGTGGCGGAAAACGTTTCCGCGCCCCAAGAAGAGCCTGGGACGAGAATAGAAAACGAGAACGATAAGAGATTTGGGAAATGAGGCAATTTAGCGCTCAACGTACCACCGTGGATCTCGGTCATCTTGGACAGTCGAGGTAAGGTGTGTTTGCATCCGAGAGGGACGTAGATCATTCTGTGATGAACAAAGGTGAAGAGGGGGTGTTGGCAATGGTGACTTCATGTTGCCTTTGCCACGCTTCTCCGTGCTCCATTCACGGTCGAGGAAGAGATGGGATGAGAATGGTGGGGGCGGACCAGGTAGAGCTGCGTGCTCGAAGGTGTCTGAAAACCGTGAGGGCGATCGCCTTTGAGCTGGGTTTTGGATTCAAGTGAGTGTGGTCACTGGTGGAGACGGTGCAAGGGTAAGCTCAGAGCCCACTGTCTCCATCTTTTAAGTTGTTGTTGTCGTCGGGGTAACCCCGGAGAAAGTTCAGATGCGCAAATTCCTTGCGTGTGTGTTCGAGAAAGTTAACCGTTCTAGTTTTTTCCGCAACGAGTACCAGCAGTCGTGGTGGTCAATGACTTGGTCAGTCGAGCGCAGGCCGAGTGACGGTCGGGGGTGACCATGCCATCCGTGGGACCATGGCTCGCTTTCTCTCACAATCGGATCAGCGCTGGTACTTCCAACCCTCCACTGCTGGCCAGCGCCAACCAACAGTCGTCTCAGTACTTGTTCGCACCACAAAGTCACCCCATATCGCCAAGCGTGAGGACCCATCTTGTCTCAGTTCACCCTATCCATGATCATCTTCCAACGACATAATCCCGTCAAACAGGGCATCGTGGATGCTGGCGCTTCAGCCACCATCTACCAGGACATCTGATCATATCTCTCCTCGTCGACCGTTGATTCAAGATGGCAGAGACTCTCAGACGAGGTCTTAGCTAAGATGCATGCACTAAGGTAGACTACTTACCCGATCGTCACGATGCATACTTCGGTATTCCTACCAGTCATAGTAACTTCCCTACCCAACAGAAGGCGCGTATCTTTTGAGCCGTTGTCTCGTTTATTTTGTCGTCCCCGAGAGCTAATTTTATCACCTGTCCTCTAGGCGTTTTGGGACGCAACACGTGGGTTGTGGGCCAAAGAAGCGACCGCCATGAGCTCCCTCTCCACACTCACCCACCACGGTAATTGCTTTGTGCCTCTTGGCTGCAGCCGTAAGGTCTGACCGTGCATGATAGTTTGCTGGCGCTACTGGCGGCCGCCTGCCATCTGCTCTCGAACCCGAGCTGGCCAGAATCTGCGGCCGCGGATTCTTGGAGGCGGTCTCCGGGTTTAAGTTTGAATGATTCTAGTATCGAGCCCTCTAGAGACACATTAAAAGTACGTGTATGAACCAATCATACATATTTAATTAGCGGTGTACGCTAGAATGTGCAATGAGAGCAAAAATTGCTCCATAGTATTTTCCGAGTGTTCATCGAAGTGCAATGCTAATTCCATCGTATCGATTATCAAGTCATAGAAGGCCCTTGGGTGAATCATTACAAGCATGGACAACCCCTCCGAGTCGTTCGTGTGGGTCCCTGCCAGAAGTGCATGCGCACGTCATTGTAAGTACTGCGATACATGGTATCCGTTGTGTACTTGGACACGACGTATCTACACTTGCAACAAGGCAAATAAGACCTCGAGCCAGCGCAGCAAGGCTGATACGACATTCGTGGGGACGTAATCGAGCAGGTCAATCTATCCATGGACGTGACGAGGCATGCAATACCGTAGCTGTACAAGACACGTAAACTCCCCGAGTATCTAAAGACCTACATGGATGAACGGAACCCATTCGTCGAACGATGCTCTGCCGCTATCTCGAACATCCCCAATAGCTTCATGCAGCGCTCGTGCAGCCTCCCGATAATCCGGCCTCGTGTTATTCCGAAACAGGTGCTCGTATACGTCCCTTGCCACAACAGGCGCAAGACGGTCGCTGATCGACCACATCGTACCGATGACTCCCCCGTAACCGGCAAACAACATTCCTGCTGCGATATGGATGGCCTCGTCGGAGAGACGCTCCTCGCCCGTCGCCGTTTGACATGCGGAGAGGAATGCAAGCCCACCGCGCGGACGTGACAACGCGATAATATCGCGCACCTTCAAGCGGCGTCGATCAGCGAGACAAAGACCACTATCGACATGATCTTGGATTCCATGGCATGCAAAATGGACCCAGTCCGCATCTTTCATTAAGGAAAGTACTTCTTCGACGGTTCCGACAGAGGATTCCAGAAGGGTGGTGCATGCTGAAGGCGAATTCCGGATCACTTCCTTGATCTGTTTCAACTCGGTAACAACACCTGGAAGTGCGGATTGGCCATCTGAGGGTGGCTGACGAACAACGAGTAGGCGAACATTGTCGCCAGGTACCGCAATGGGATTGGGGGATGGGGCAAGAATGGCGAGAGTAGGGATGTATGACGAAACAACGAAGTCAAATACTTTGTGCCCAGCTTCAGAATGCTCGGTGTCATACAAACCAGCTGCATGGATGGGAAGAAATGCCAAGGGGCCAGTCGGACACCAGAAAATCCGTGTCAAGTCTCCGGGCATCTATTCAGAGACAGATGAATGGATTGGCTACGAACTCAACTGACATGATAACGTACTGAGATAGCCAAGGCGTCCAGGACTGGTTTGACGACGGATTTCCATAAAGGAGATAAGAAGGTTTCCCAGCCGCCACCGTCCCACTTTACACTTTTCCCCTCTCTTGCGTGACGAATGAAACTCTTCAGTGTGTTCTGCAGATCAACTGATCGCTTCAAATGGAAGGCGGGAAGTGGGACATGGATTACATGATCCACGTCGGCAAGAACGATCAACGCATCGCACCGGCTTTCTGCAGCGTTAAGTATGACCACAGGTCCGGCGTGTGCTGAAGCACGCAGGTGAGAAAACTGTTTTTGAAGAAATCTTGTCTCAAGGACTCCGGCGGACGATGCGCTGCATCTTGAGTGAGTTCGGACAGTGCGAAGAAGGATTTTTCGCGAGTGGCGCTAGCATTGTCTAAAGCTGCAGACAGTTCCTGAAGTCTATGTG